>BQNB010145013.1:0-16775 GCA_026074375.1 Tanacetum coccineum
GATATGATGGGATCCAATACCCGCTCGCGTTTAGCATCCAAGTTTGCAGCAGAATTAATAGACCTTCTGCAAACTTGGATGATAAACGTGAATGGGTACTGGAACACACATATTAACGCAAATGACATCCATGTCCCTCGTCCCATCAGCCTCCTTCGTTATAACCTCAAGTTGTTTATAATCCAAACATAATCTGCGAAAATCCGGGAACCTTGTGGATTGCAATAACGGAATTCAAGAGAGTAAATAAGCAAGTGGGACAGAGATTGTGTGTGGAATACTTGAAAAACTAGTAAAGAAAGAACCATGGGAGGGAGGAGCATGAAGATTAATGAGAACAGGAAAATATTAACCACAACCCCGTGAAAAATACCTATCCTTTGCCTCCCTACATTTTTTTTACCTTTCTGTTTTTATTAGGGATTTAGCTGTACAATAGCAACGTACTTTGTAAAATGTTTCGTTTTGGTACGTGAACTTTTTTTTTTTCCACTTAATGTAACGAACTTTCAAGTTTTGTTCCATTTTGCACATTTTGATGACGTGTCACATTATAAGTGGTGCCACGCGTTGTCATACCTTTTCAAGTTTGACCCGTCACTCAAAATGCAAGTTGAGAAATAACATGTATACCCTAAATAGCAAATTATGGTTGAATTCTTAACAACTTGAGATTTTAAGGAAGAAGGCTGATAAGACGAGGGACAGGGGATGTCATTCGCGTTGATACGATGAGATCAAATACCCGCTCGCGTTTAGCATCCAAGTTTGCAGCAGAATTAATAGACCTTCTGCAAACTTGGATGATAAACGTGAATGGGTACTGGAACACACATATTAACATCAGTGACACCGGTAAAGTTTTGTGGAGGACCGTTAGATGGTGATCCGTACTGTGCTCAGAATGAATTCTTATGATTGGTGGATTAAGTGTTGTCATGGATGGTAAATAATGTCACTGTACACATGATATTTGAAAATGCATTCTGGTACGAGTAAACTGCAAAAATCATTTTTGTGGTTTGTAATTTGTGGCACTAATCATTCTTAGCCGATACTATTGGCACTAATCATTCATGAGTGGCCAAATGTCCGGCAAAAATCATCTTTATTGGGGATGATTTTTGAAAAAAGTTAAACAAAAAATTTTGCAAAAATAATCCCTCTAGGGATGATTTTTGCCGAACGTTTCACCACTCAAGAATTATTAGTGCCAATAATATCAGCTAGGGATAATTAGTGCCACAAACTACAAACCACATGAACGATTTTTGCAGTTTACTCTTCTAGTACCCTCAAATACAATGAGCTTTTCAAACAAGATTTTTTACTACATGTACTAATTACTAATTTACTAGATTAAAAAATTACTATATCATTTTATTAAAAGATATATTTATTCAAACCTGCAAGACTAAATTTATTTTTTGTCGAATTTGCGACAATAATGTACATTTTGTTCGTTGCAACTTTATTTCAAACGTGCGTATTAAAGCTGTTACGTTTTTACTTATTTTTAGCAGGGTACTCGCGTGTTGTGGCGGCAGGTACCCTGTGATGATTAATCGGGGAAAACAATCTCGGTTCACCTGATTGTATCGATTTCGGCGGGTCCTCTCCGGTTCGTTTTCGGATGGTTTTTATTTGTTAGCCGAACCGGTGGCGACTCCGGTTCCCAGTTGAGCCCGTTTGTTCGGTCCGGTTTTTAAAAATATATATACCATCAACTTGTTAGCATATAAAGTGTATGAAATTTTTTGTATTTTATTAGTTTGTACAATGTGTATAATAACATGTAATTTTTTTTATTTTAAGAGTGTTTTAAACAATGCGAATATATCATTGTGCTTTTAAGTAATGAGTGTTTTAATAGGAATATTAATTATGTATTAAAAGTTGTACAATATATTTTTTTTTGTATATGTTTCAATTTTCAAGTTTGTAATGTGTTAGAGCATTAAAAAAGTTGTACAATATACATAAATATTTGTATGTTTGACATTTCAAGTTTGAAAAATTTTAATGCCCAATATAACATAGATATTAATATATTTTGTTCCTTGTAACTTTACTCGTGTAGGAGTTCAAGAGTATTTGTTGAAAGTAATATCCTCTTGTGACAAGCTTATGATAGTTTTGGGGGTTGTTTGTTATTTATTTTCTGCTATTCTAATTTTGTGTAGGATTGGTAAGTTTGTTAAGTGCAGGGGCTAGGTTGGAAATTGTGGCTATATAAGCAATGAGGTGCCAGGGTTTCTATCATTCAGCTATTTTTTATTTTCTATCACTACAAACGAGTTTCTCTCTCAAGGTTTGATCTCCAAGTCTGTTAGGGTTTTTAGTATGGTTTAGTTTTGTATCTGATCATCTTGATCGTCAGTCTATATAGTTTGATAGTGTGTGAGTGTTTGTGTAGAATAATAGGATCCTTCTAAATAGGACTATTGTGTAGTTCTTTTTATTTGTTTTTGGCAAGAACTCGTGTTGAGGACTTGTCTACTTGTAATCTTGATTAATAAAAGAAAAGATCATCAAAGGGGATGTTGGTTGGGTGATTTGATATTTCTGGTGTTTTTGGTATCATTTTAACATGGTATCAGAGCTCTAGGATCTTGAGCTCGATTGTTGGATCTTGGAGGTTATTGGTGGTTCTAGTAATTAGGGTTTTTTCTTGAAAACCTATAATTTGGGGTTTTTTGGTTTCTTGGCTATATTGGTTCAATTGAAGGTGTTAATTGAAAGATTAACAAGTTTTTGGTTCAAATTGGTGGAAACCTTCATTTTTTTAATTTGGGGTTTTTTAATTTCTAGGTATTATGTGGATCGATTAGGTGTATTCTTGGTTGACTACACACTAGACTAAGTGAATCTAATGTTAATCAATTGTCTTCCACTGCTATTTCTGGTAAAAGCACTGTAAGTTGATTCTTATTCCTTTAAGTGATTCAGTCTTGAGTTTAGTGGGTGCAAACACGTTATAAAACTATTTGATATCATTTCGTATACCACACTATTTTGACGAAAATGAGCATTTCATCGTTGGCCCTCAAATATACATAGCCTAATCACCAATGTATATTTGGTACATAGACTGATTACCTATGCATTCAGGAAGAACCATGTCATACTGAGAGTAGTCACCTTAAAACCTACACCTCTTCATCAACAGAATTTCGGAAGAAATATCCGCATCTCTTCTCTGAACCCGTACTTTCTTCAGGTGTTGCAACCTGAGCCTTGAGGACAAGGCTCTTCTAACCGGAGGAGACTGTAACATTTCGTATTTTCAGGTCATTTACGACGTCATTTATTTCGTCCTTATTTCACTATTTATTTATTTATATTTTTTTAATCTCGTGCGCGTTTACTTTTAATTCTTATCACATAATTAAATCGCGTAAGCTAAAAATTTATCATTTAACATAAACGGACATCAAACAAATTAAAGTTTACGTCAAGCAAGCATTATATTATTTTTACGAAAGTAATAATTAGTTTTTATTTTTATTTTTATTAATTACGTAAAGTGTTTACGTTTCGCGATAAAATACGTTTAGGCATTCCCGGAACCACCAATACTCAACTACGCTTCAACCAATATCCATTATTATACCCAATACCAAAAAAAAAACTTATAAACTCTACCCACTCAACTCTCCATTACCGACTACAAAAAAAAATATTTAAAGAATTGGGTTCAAAGTTCTTATAAGGTCACATTTACACTTCCTAATCAACACATGCTCTAATAGTGTTCTTCCTAATATCTAGGAAACATTTGACCAACATTTTCCTTGATTTTCTCCTAGCACAATCGGTCCCCCATCTCATTGTAATACTTGGACTACCAAATAGTATTCTTGACCACCACCTTGTATATTTGAAAGTAATACAAGCCTTTACTCATACACATTCATTAATAAAAGATCAACACTTCTCCTTCTTTCTCTCTAGCCATACACGGTTGAAAAAGAAACACCAAGAAACCATCACAACTTTCATTCTAGCAAAGATTCAAGTGTTCATATATTCTTAGAGTTTGTTTTGGAAGCTTGGTATATTATTTCTAACAAAGGGTTAAACAAGAAAGCTAGGGCTTTCTTCTAGGGTTCGATTTGGATTTGTTTTGTTTCTTCATCATCCTACTCACTCTTTTAAGGTCATCTAAAACTCTAAGCTCTTCATTACTATATTTTACATGTTTACATACTAGTTATTTTGTTAAGTCACCACCTAGCTTTTATTTTCATGCGTTATAAAATGAAATGGATATATTATCATAAGGACATAAATATTGGACAATCATTTTGGACATGGCTAGGAGAACTCTAAGTATATAAAACAACATGTTTCAAGGTTACATAGAAGGTTGTACAAAAATAAATAAGTTATAGATTTATAAATCACATTTTATAAAATATAAAACCTAAGGGGCTGTTTCGAAACTTTCTGTTAAGATCCGAACTTTTATAAATTCAGGCCATGTTGTTATATGATAGTACATTTCACAAGGATCGTAAGCATATAAAGAACATGAAAAACCGAGTTATAACGAAGAAGTTATGCTAGTTACGAGATTAGGATAATTAAATGACTAAAAGTGTTTTTATAAAACTTATTTTGAATTACTGATTTCGACACAGGGCTCATGGAAAATATTTTAGTTAAATAGAACTTTTAATTACGAAGACGTGCTCGAAAGAATCACTAAAATCGGAGTTAAAACGAGTAAGATACGACGTTTCAAAGATTCGACATAATATATATAAAAGCTGTGAAACCATGCACGTTTCAGCAGCTGCTGAAACTCATTTTTGAGGGCCTTCGGGTCCGATTGAGTCGAAGTGTAAAGCTACAAATTGTTCGACCGACAATTTTACATAAACCTCCCGATTTTCATAATTTTCGATGTATATTTGTAACCTAGACACATTTCCTGACATAAAAAGTGTAGGTACCGTTTTTTAATAAAAATTTGCGAAACATTTTTAGAATCAATTATATAATAATTATAAGTTTTAACTTTATAAATATTTATTTTACAAAACATTAAACTATTATGCGATAAACATGTATACGAATAATAAAACGTTAAATCAAGTGTTTTAACAATTTATAAATTATTGACAAGTATAACTGATCTTTTATTTACGAGTATCAAATACATGGATATTATTAACAAATGCGATTAAATATTGTATCACTTACAAATTAAACAAAAAAGTATTAGTGTGTGGTACAATATAATTTTGTGATGTAGATATTTATATAAATACGTTAAGTTTATACACTTATATTAATATTTGCATTCGGTCATTATTGTGACGCATTTTCTGTTATCTTGGAGTATTCAATCACTCGAGGTGAGTTCATAGCCCCACCTTTTTCTCTTTTAATGGTTTTCATAAACTGTTTTCGGGGTAAGAATACGTGCTCGTTTACTAAGTAAACTTATTGATTTCTACTACATAAGCATTACATGACTATTTTTACCAAAGCTTGATTTGTTTACTATATGATTTGAGATCGTTGAATACCTATATTTGAAATCGTGAATTTTGAATAACATGATTGTTTTACTATGGACACAAGTGTTTTAAACTGTATGCTATCCAGATTATTGCCTGATTATTATTGCCTAAATTACCACAGTGCCATCTAAGTCCCTAATATCATGAACCGTCAATTGCTATTATAGTGAGCGAGTGTTGTGGATAGATCTATCGGGACTAACAATCCCATCGAATTAATGGTACAAGATTGATCATTGTGCATTTTAACATTTAGAGAACTGTAGGCTGTTTTGGCAGACACCCTACCTAATTAGGGCAGACAGACAGTTAAGGCTTCGGGGTCATGAGCTTAGTGCAATAATATATAATTAGACTTGGTGAATTTGTTTCTCTTGTCTACCTTACTTGTTTTGGACTTCGGAATACGTCCACTTAACCACCATTTACTTAAGTCTTGTGGTCCACTTCTAAAATACTTTTTGATTTGCGAATCACTACTTGGATTCATAAATAACACATTGGAATTATCGTAACGCTTCTTTTATCTACTAAAATATTACTTAATTATTCAACACTGCTTTAACTTAACTTATTATATTCACCAACATTATAGTTGACGTATTTGCATGTATTTTCCAGGATATTATTGCTAGTGGAGCATTGGGAGCATTCGAGTCGCGCGGATATATTTTTAAACGCTTAATAACTTGAGTACCATTAAATAAACATTTTGACAATGTTTTCTAATACATTACAAGTGAGACCTGTGTAACTCTGACATTTTTACTAAATTGAATGTGACATTTTTATTAAACGTCTCTTTTGAGGTCCGTTTTCTAAAGGGACTTGCGTATGGACATTGAAGAGCACCGCCAAAGTGGTATTCCGTGCGTGACGTGATTTTTGGAGGTGTTTACAGATTTGGAATCCAAGCACAGGTTGTAGAGAACTAGGTCGTTTTCAAAACCTGGACTATAACCGTTTTCTGAGAAGAAAAAAAATTTAAGAGTCTTTCACCGTTGTCCGATATCCGCACGCGCATTGCTCCCTGATTCCTTATAAGCTCTCTTTTGCATCTCTACTTCTATTACATGGGTAACGAGCATTTAATACTTGACTATGATTTCGCTCTCTTATGTCTATCTTATGACGTCTTACTATTTACCTTATATAGGTCAGTTATATAAATATTGATCATTCTGATTTTCGTGTACTTCCTGATTTCTCATTTACTCCCTTGAGCGTCAATACTGGTATTATATAAGGATACCTATACTTATGGGTTAATTTCTTCTTGATCTCTTACGATTAACTTCAACCATTTACGCGAGTTTACTTTATTCCCTTTTTCTGTGACTTGTGCGTTTGGACTATGAAGTAGCACCCCATTGTTACCATTCCGCTGCGACCAGATTTTGGGGGTGTTACAGATGGTATCAGAGCATATGTTGTTTCGTAATCCATCGTTTTGAAGTCTTCCAGTTGATGGGAGTACGACAATTAACTTGTCACCTCATATGTGTCACCTTGGAGCACCTACCTTTAGAACACGACTTTTTACGTTCATTTTGTTGATTGAATAATTCTTTACGTTCATTTTCTTTGACTGCTTCTGCGTTCGTTCGGATATTCTTTATACTTGTTATGACCTATCCCTTTAGAAACAATCTCGATGTCAACCTATAAACCATTTTGTTGTCACCCTATGAGCTACTTCACGTTCACTTTATTGACTATTTCATTTCGTTGTAAAACTATTTGATACCATTTCATACATCACACTATTTTGACGAAAATGAGCATTGCATCGTTGGCCCTCAAATATACATAGCCTAATCACCTATGTATATTTGGTGCATAGACTGATTACCTATGCATTCGGGAAAGACCATGTCATGCTGAGAGTAGTCACCTTAAAACCTACACCTCTTCATCAACACAAATCCGGAAGAAATTTCCGCATCTTTTCTCTGAACCCGTACCTTCTTCAGGTGTTGCAACCTGAGCCTTGAGGACAAGGCTCTTCTAACCGGAGGAGACTGTAACATTCCGTATTTTTAGGTCATTTACGACGTCATATATTTTACTAATTATTTTTACTCGTTTACTTTTAATTCTTATTATATATAGTTAAATCGCGTAAACTAAAAATCAACAATTAGCGTAAACGGACACCAAACGAATTAAAGTTTTCGTCAAACAAGCAATATATTATTTTTACGAAAGTAATAATCAACTTTTTATATTTTATTTTTATTGGATACGTAAAACGTTTACGTTTCGCGATTAAATACATTTAGGTATACCCGGAAGCACCAAAACTTTTCTACGCTTCAACAAATACCCACTTTTATACCCAATACATAAAAGTTACAAAACTCAAAAACCATCCCATGTATACCATAGGGCCGTTTGGTATGTAGTAAACTCAAAGAGATATTCAAACTTGCAAACAATGTTCCTTAAGACCATGAAACTTGTCCTACACTTGCAAGACATTGACCAAAGACTCCACAATTCACTCATCTTGTTCCTTGACCAACTAGGTACATCTTTGACTAGTTATATGAATATATAATACTTTAGCTAGTGAGATACACACACACTTCTCATATTCAAGGTGTAAAAACACAAAAATCTCTCCTCCCTCCCCCTCTATAGCTCACGGCATCAAACACCCTCCCAACTAAATCCATACAAAATTTTATACAACCTATACACACCTACACACACCATTCATAAGATATTCTAAGAGGTTTCCAAGCATTGGTTAACCATATTCAAGTGTTAATCAAGAAAAGGAAGGTTAGGGTTTATTTGGAAAAGTTAGGGTTTCATATTGTGCAAGCTTGGGTTTAAAGGCTAAACAAGGGTTTAGCACCTATTTTTCATCATCATCATTCATCATAAGGTCTTCTATAAACCTTTATACTTTCATTTTATGAGTTTTTATGTATATGATGTGCTATGTAGTGAAATCACCATTTAGGATATGTTTAACATTTTTAAAAGTGGATTTTCTTGTAAACATGATTTATGGATTTGTACACATGTTATATGGATGGTATATTGAGTTTACAAAATGGTTGTAAGACTTGTACACTCATGGTTTATATGTAAAAAGAGTTATGTATAAACTAGTGATATAAATGTTACTTATGAAAGTTAAGGGTTAAAAGTGTTAATATGGACTTGGTAAATTTGGACACAAATGGACAATTATAGACTAATGGACTCTTATTATATGTAACATATATGACATATTTGAAATATGAGACTTGTGGTAGATTACAAAAGTGTAAAAGTATAAAAACAAAGTTATATATAGACTTAGTAAAGTCAATCAAACATTTTGTCCAAAAAGTGTATAAAAATATATTTTTTGTTAACGTAGTGGTTTCTGTCAGATTTTATGATGGTATTTGCTGGGCACTTTCGAGTCCGGTTTCGGCCTTCGGCGTTACATGAAAGTCGTTCGGAAGGTACGTTTTTTTACTTCCTCGCGGAGGTTTCTTTAAGTCTTAAAGCAGTGAATAACGGGTCGTATATGGCGTGATGGCAAAATCTGGCTTTTTGGTAATTAATACACTGCATCAGATCTGATGCGAGTGCTTTTTCGCCCCTTTTCGGTCGAGTTTCGGGTCTCGGACATAACTGGAAAGTTGTTCAAAATATCGTTTTCGCATAAATTCTCTTTTGAACCCCGTGGTCATGGAAAATGTGATTTAGTGGGTCATTTATAGTCGGGTCAGATTTGAAAATTTAAACTTATAACTTACCTGGAGAAACTAATATATACCAAGCAGTAATAACTATAACTACCAGGAGTAACTAATACACTACCAGGAGTAACTAATATACTACCAAGCAGTAATAACCTATAAACTACTAGGAGTAACTTATACACTACACAGGAGTAACTAATATATACCTGTAGTAATAACTAATACTACCATGAGTAAACTACAACACTACCAGGAGTAAACTAATAACACTACCTCGAAATATCTATAATTACATTTATTCTGATATTTATAAATGTTTTACAATTATAATTATGTTTCACTCAAACAATTAGATGGGGAGTTGCTAATAGGGACTTATGCATGGAAGAATTTACTCAATGTGATTAGTATTATGTCGACCTTATTAGATTAGGTTGCATTCGGTTTTCTTCTGTGACGACATTTTTTATTGTGATATACTTCGGTTTTGATTATCATTTACTCAGGTGTGTTCATAGTCTCGCATTTCATGTTTTTAATGTTTTATAAATCCCGCGAGGGGAAAACATGCTCTTTTACAAACTCATATATTTTCTACAGTCAATTACCTTTCAATACTTTGTGAGTTCATAACCCACCTTTTCTCCTTTTAATGGTTTTCATGATGTTTTCGGGGTGAGGAATACGTGCTCGTTTTAATACATAACTTTATTGACTTTTTATAGTAAGCATTACCTGACTATTTTTCAAAATATTAATTGTTACTACATGATTTGAGATCGTTGAAAATCCTACCTTTGAAACTCTGTGAATTTTGAACAACGGGATTTTTTACTAGGACACAAGTGTTTCTTATTTGTATTGTTATCCAGATTATTGCATGATTATTATTGCCTATGTAAGTCACTATATTGCCACTTTAAGTCCTACTTATCATGGAACCATTAATTAATATTGTAGTCAAGAGCGATTGTTGTGGATTGATCTATCGGGACTGACAATCCCCACCTTTCCTTGGGTCACTAGTTGGATCAGGTGCTTTTTACATTTGGGTGTAAAACTTTTAGGTTGTTTGGAAAGCATCCTATACATTTGGGGCCACAAACTTGTTAGGTTTCGGGTGGGTCATGGCTTATTGCTATTTATACCTGTTTTATATTTAGACTTGGTTGAATGTGTTTTCCCTTGTTACCTTACTTGTTTTGGACTTCGAAATACTTAATTGTCCACCATTACTTTCGATCTTGTTGGTCCATACTGAACATTACTAGATTAATTAAATCTACTTCGTGGATTTGGAATTACATACTTTTTATGTTGTTAACGCTACTTTTCTTTTGAAATATTCTTAAATTATTTCATACTACTTTTTTACTTTAAACCTTATGATTTCACCAACATTATTGTTGACGTGTTTAGCATGGTATTCTTGCAGGTTTCTATTTTTGCTAGTGGAGGCATTGGGAGCCATTCGAGTCTGCACGGGATATTATATTATTTTGAAGGCTCTATTAAACTTGAGTACTATTGGATTCAAACGTTTTGACAATGTTTTCTAATACATTTATAAATGCGACCTGTGCTACACTCTGAAATTTATACTAAACTTGAATGTGACTTTTTATAAAAACGTCTCTTTTGAGGTCGTTTTATGTGACTTGTGCGTTTGGACTATGAAGTAGCACCCCATTGTTACCATTCCGCTGCGACCAGATTTTGGGGGTGTTACATGCAAGTCTTCAAAATAACTTTGTGCGACTCCAGGCAAGCAAGTACCTTAAGGACCTGAGATAAAACATGCTAAAAAGGTCAACAATAATGTTGAGTGAATTCATAGAGTTTATAAAGTAAATAAGTAGAACATAAGTTTTCGTTCATTGAGTGACATTGCAACACATAAAAGTCAGGTGATAATATTATTGCATCGAGCTCATGACGCCGAACGTTAACCAAGACAATATAAGATTTTGCCTATAGAAGGTATATATGCCAACCACCTTAATTCTCAATACAATGCGTCCGTTTAATATGAATTCAAGTGAGTGCTACTCACCCAGACGGGGTATGTTAAACCTAATAGATCTATTCATAGTACTAGCGTTTACCAATAATGTAATTAACGGTTCATGAAATTAGGGACTTTTCAGGCAAATGGTACTCAATATCAATAATTCACGTATTTAGGTCAAGCATACCAATCAATCACTTGTGTTCAATTTTCAAAATTAGCATGTGTCTCCCTCGTGGGGTTTATAAAGCATTTAAATATCTAAAGGCGAGGCTATGGACTCACCTTTTAGCAACGAAATAAGAGGAACGATAAGAACATCGGATAAAGCAAGAAATCCTAAGTACAACCTAGAAGAAATGGCGCAACTTAGAATATAGAATTTCACGCACAAAACGAAATAAATAAATGTTATGAAAATATTTTCCGTAAAAAGTTTGGCATTGTACTAAGCTCATCGGGCGTCGTTAGACTTCCATCCGAATGGCCACACGTAACTAAGACTTTTATCTAGGTCACCATCAATTTTCCCAGAACCTCACAAGCTAAAAATTATTCGAAAAACACCTATCTATCTGCTGGTCAAAAATAGTCCAGAAATCTTGTTGCAAATCAAACCCAAACAAGTTTTTACATTAACAAATTAGTGTACAATGCCAAAGAAATTAATAGTACACACTCAAGAATATAACAAACCCTTATTTCCAGAAAACACATCAACATGCACAACTTTTACAATAAAAAGATAAAGAACAAGAACAAGAAGCTTACAAAGATTAGTAAAAGCTAGTGAAGAAACACAAATCAAACCCTCTTTGTTCTTGCTTATTTTCGAACCAAAACAAACCCAAATAATGAAACCCTTGCTCAAAAATTCTATGACTCTAATCCAAAACCAAGTCTTGAAAATATATAACCAAAGTAAAGTGTCCAAATCTTCTTAACCAAATCACCATACTTGTAAGGACTTCTAACTAGATGTTTTAGTGTAGAAAATAAAGAAGAAATTTTTGGATGATGGTGGTGGTGGTATGGTGGTTGTCAGAAACCACAAGGAGGAAGGAAAACTAATTTTTTTTAAAGCTAATCATGTATGTTATGTAAGATTTGCATGAGTAGGAACCAAATCATGAGATACTTGGAAAACACAAGAGGATTAAGCGTGGTTTTGGTTTTTGGTGTGCTTTAGGTGGCCGGCCATAATGACCTTATTTATTTTTTTTGTTAAATTATTTATGTGGTGAATTGTTTGTGAAGGTGAAAGTTTAATTAAAAAGTAGAAGGTACAATGTAATGTATAGCAAGGTTTGGCGTAAACGCGAAAATGAAAGTGAAAAATGTTTAAAAGATAATATTACAAATCCTCATGGTATTATTTTGAAAATATTAACCACGTAAGACACAAAGACGGATAAAAATCTTAAGTACTGCTCAAGCTTAACTAGGAACGCAAAATAACTAATCGGGTAACTAGTCAAAAGCACAATTTTACTCAAAAGTAAAAATAGTAATTGGGTATGGATTCAAATAATGACCTTGAAAAATATGAAATGTCATATCCTTTCCCCCTTAAGAGAGCTCTGTCCCAGAGATCCATTTGCCTTATCCACTGTCAGTTTACTCGTAAAGAGATGAGGATACTTGATTCTGAACTGGTCTTCGCGCTCCTATATGAACTCAGGTCCTCGTCGGGAATTCCAACGAACCTTGACAATAGGAATGCGACTCTACTTGAGTTGTTTTACTTTGCGATACATAATCTCTATCGGCTCTTCGATAAAGTGTAACTTGTCATCGAGTTGAATCTCATCAAGCGGGATGACAAGGCTTTCATTCGATAAACACTTCTTCATATTTGAAACATGAAAACTGTTGTGAATTCCTTGAAGCTCTTCTGGTAGTTCCAATTTGTACGCCACCGGACCAACCCTAGCTAGGATTTTGAATGGCCCGATGTATCATAGGCTCAGCTTCCTACGCTTTCCAAAACAAATCACGCCCTTCCAAGTCGAAACCTTAAGCATAACCTTGTCACCCACATTAAACTCTAAAGGCTTGCGCCTCACATCCGCATAGCTTTTCTGACGGCTACAAGCAGCTAACAAACGATTCTTGATCTGAACTATCTTCTCTGTTGTTTCTCGAATGATTTCTGGACCCATGAGTTGGCTATCTCCAACCTCACTCAAGCAAATAGGTGACATGTACTTCCACCTGTAAAGAGTTTCGAAAGGTGCAGCCTTGATACTTGCGTGATAACTATTGTTGTAGGAGAATTCAAGTAATGGCCAAATATCTAATCCTAGCTACTTCCAAAGTCGATTACATATGCTTTACATATCTTCTAGGAGTTATGTATCTCTTATGTTGGACCATCCATCTGTGGGTGGTAAGTTATACTCATATCCAGATGAGTTCCCAAGGCTCTCTGGAGTGACTTCAAAAACCCTGATGCAAACCGGTTATCTCCGTCCGATATGATCGATATTGGCACTCCGTGTCTACAGACAATTTCCTTCAAGTAAAGTTGGTAAGTTTCTCCATACTGTTAATTTCTTTCATCGACAAAAAATGAACAGACTTTGTCAAACGATCAATAATGACCCAAATCAAATCATACCCACTTGGAGTTCTCAGGAGTTTGGTTATGAAATCCATGGTGATTCTCTCCCACTTCCATACAGGGTATCGCAGGTTGTTGAAGTAACCCGAACGGATTTTGACATTCTGCCTTTACCTTAGCATACGCCAGACACTTGCTAACGTAAGTGGTGATCTCAGCCTTCATGTTCGACCACTAGTACAATTGCTTTAGGTTGTTGTACATCTTGTCGGATCCCGGATGGATAAAGTATTTGTATTTATGCGACTCGTGCATAATTAAATCCCTCAATCCTCCAAATAGTGGCAACCAAGCACGCTTATATAAGCATTGGGTTCCATCAGGACGAGTCTCAAATGACTTCTTATCAATTCCCCGCAGATTTTTGGCTTCCACATTCTCTTCTTTCATCACTTCCGCTTGGGAGGTTGAGAATTTTCTCAGGTAGGTTGGTGTAAATCATCATTACTAAGGCTTCAAACAACTCATATGCTTATTCCTTTCCTTTCGACCTTAAGGCATTTAGCCACTACATTCGCCTTTCCCGAGAGGTGTAAACGGATTATCTCTATTGTATTCACTCAGTAGTTTCATTCCACCTGTGTTGTCTCTTATTTAGCTCTTTTCTGTTCAAGGATTATTCGTACGGGTGACTCTTGTAAGATCAGTATATACGTACCTTCGTACCATTAAGGTAGTGCATCCACAGCCTAAGAGCCAAAAAACCACAACACCTCCAGAGTTCTAGGTATGGCGTCATATAGTTTTTTCATGAGTCTTTAGTTTTCAGGAAATGCATATATGTATGATCCTTTTCACATTGCATCAACACCGCACCAAAACCTTTGAGCGATGCGTCACAATAGACCACAAAATCTTACATTCCTTCAGGTACTACTAAGATAGGCGCACAACAAAGTTTCTGCTTCAGTAGTTGAAAGGCCTCATCTTCTTCCTTACCCCACTCATACTTCTTATCTTTCTGAGTTAGCTTGGTAAGTGGCTTGGCGATCAAAGAAAAACCTTCGAATAAATCTTCGATTATTGCAGCAAGTCCCAAGTATTGCCGCACTTATGTTGGTGTCATCGGTTTCAGCCTAATTTCTTGTTAGCTTCAAGTTTTGCAAGGTCACACATGATACACGCCTTTACTTTCGATCACTGACCGTGGAATTATACAGACCTACAGCCTATAATCACTCTTTTCATAGATCTTGGCATACATGCTCTTTCTTGTGTAGCTCTAAGATTAATCCGTAAATGTTCCCCAATGTTTTTTGTTCTTGGAGTAGATCAAAATATCATCAATAAACACAATCACAAACTTGTCAAAATACGGCTTGCACACTCGATTCATCAAGTCCATGAACACTGTAGGTGCATTGGTCAATCCAAAAGGCATCACCTGGAACTAGTAGTGACCATACCGAGTTCTGAATGCAGTAATTGGAATGTCCTATTCTCGGGATAGAAAAGTAAGTTAAGTGTGATCTCCCTTAGACTTCTGGTGGAATTCTTTGAGGTATAGAAGCCTTTGTCGCTTCTTAGATCTATGGTGGAATGGTTGATGATAAAGTGGCTGAATGAGGCCTCTATTTATAGATTTCGAATATGTTACGGCGTAAGTTTTTAGAGGTTTACGCCGTAAACTGCTGACGTGCACTTTCCATATTGCAGGCTTAAAGGATGTTACGGTGTAACCAAGTATCCACGTTACGCCGTAATGCTGACTTAGAGGTCTTAGCCTTCCATAATAATGTTACGGCGTAAACCTTGCGTGTGGTTACGCCGTAATCTTGCTAGGTGATGTGTCTTGCCTTGAATAGGTTACGGCGTAACACTATCGTAGGGGTTACGCCGTAAAGGCTCGTAAGAATCCGTGTTTTCTTCATTTTTACGTCCTTTTACTGTGTTTCTTGTCATATACTTGCATTTTACCTGAAAACAACGAAATATCCGTAAAAGTATCGAATTCAAGTATTTATAAGACAATTGCAAGTATTTTTAGGAGAAAATTAACACTAAAAAGTATCAAATATTTGATGTTATCAGATCTCGTTACAAGTCTTTGTAGGGTAAAATCAAATGAGGGTTTTGAGTGTTTATTTGATGTTCTGCCTCTTTTGTTTGGTTTACTTATGAATTTTGAGAGATCATTAGAGAACTCTCTGATCTCTTACAACACACACACACAGAGATTTCTGGAAAGACAACTTCATGTTTCTTTTTTGATTATATAAACTTATTATACTACAACTGCTATTACAACTGCTAAGGAAACCGCTACTTGGATGCCTAAGACACATAACTGCTAGAAACTACAAAAACATGTAAATTTATAGCATAAACTAACATAACCACTAAGCTAGTAAACTAAGGTCGATTATTGTTGCTAGTCTTCTGCTTGTACCTTAAGTGATATAACATTTCATCTACACTACTTGTTTTCCAGTAGGAACTAAGGGCGGTATGTCACACCCCGACAATGGCGAAAACTCAGGAATGCAACATAATGATCACATATAACATAAGATACAAAATAGATTTGTAGAGCAAGGCCATACACATACCTTTCAATCATCCTACTCTCAGGAGTTACCAAGTGAGGAACTTACTTCGCCAACTCATGAAACCTATCAGTATACGCAGCATGGCCAACCCCGACCATGGCGTGATTCCATAACTCATATTCTAACTTTTGCATCTCGTGACTAGGACAAAACTCTTATATCATCATAAACTTAAATTCATTCCATGACATACTAACAGCAACTTCCTGGCTTAGCGTGCGGATCTAAGAGTTCCACTACGTAAAAGCCTTGCCCATAAATGATCCAGTAGTGTATTTTACTTTTTGGTCAACACTACAACCACTCATATCTTGCACATTCTCCATTTTCTCGATCCATCGAATTAGAACTACAACA
>BQNB010145014.1:0-16775 GCA_026074375.1 Tanacetum coccineum
TTCAAATAAACACAAAGTCTTTTAGAATGAAAACAAGTCTCATCCTGATCATCCACATCGAGCAATTTTCCTCACTTTTCAGCAATTCTAGTAGCATGACTCAACTACAGCAATAGTTACACGACAACAGGACAATAATTTGAATCAAAATCTTCGCATAAAGATCTAAAATTATTGTAATGTTAGATAAATTTCTCTGTCTTTAAAACAAAAAAAGTTAAACGTATCAACATCAATATGTTGTTGTCTTGACTCTAGCGTCGATTGTGATTTTGCTAGTTTTATATTTGATGAATTGTTAATTTTTTTCGTTGATTCCAGTATAATAGATACTCTATTTGTTTACGGAAACTCTAGGAAATGGTATCTAATTAAATTCAAGAGTAAACTGCAAAATACATCACCGTGGTTTGAACTTTCTCACATAATACATCCCTGTCAGAAACTATTGGCAGTATACATCATTCGTTAGGCAAACGTTTGCTACAATACATCCCTGAGGACGAACGACGCAAATATTTTTCCGTTATCTTCTCACGAGGGATGTATTGTGTAAAAAAACCACATGAGTGTATTTTGACAAAAAAAATTAATTTTTTTTATTATTTTTTTGTTTTTTAATTTTTTTTATAATTTTTTTAATTATTATTAATAATATTATTATTATGATTATAATTATTATTATCGGCCTTTTTTAATTTTTTTATATTATTAATAATTTTTTTTGTTTTTTTATCTATTTGGTACGTTTTTTCGTTTCTGTCCATTTTTCTCCGACGTTATTATACGTTTTCGTACGTTTTCATACGCTTTTATCAGTTTAAATATGTTTTGGTAAATTTTTATACGATTTTGTACGTTTGGGTACGTTTTATAAGTTATTTATCCGTTTTTGTACGTTTTAATACGTTTTATACATTTTGGTACATTTCGTATGAAAACGTATAATAACGTCGGAGAAAAACGGACAAAAACGAAAAACGGATAAAAAAACGGATGAAAGCATATGAAAACGTATACAAAAATAAAATTTTGACCGATAATGATCATAATTATAATATTATTAATAATAATTAAAAAAATTAAAAAAATAAAACAAAAAAATTAATTTTTTTTTAAAAATTAAACTATTTGCAAAATACATCCCTGTGGTTTTTTTACACAATACATCCCTCGTGAGAAGATAACGGAAAAATATTTGCGTCGTTCGTCCTCTGGGATGTATTGTGGCAAACGTTTGCCTAACGAAGAATGTATACTGCCAATAGTTTTTGACATTGATGTATAATATGAGAAAATTGAAATCAGATAGATGTATTTTGCAGTTTACTCTAAATTCAAAGATAGATATTTTGACAAATCAAAGATGACCGTCTTGTTTTAGTCAATGTTATACATATTTACTTATTCAAAGTGTATCAATATACGTAACTATTAACATTAGAATCCGTCACCAACAACCCATATGATCAATCCACCAACTCTAAATCAATCAATCAAATGATGGCCTAACCCAAAGGCCAAAGTGTAGTAAGTTATTTGAAATAGTAAACTATATAACGCTAGAAGACTATGGCTTTGTTTGGCATACAACTTTTAGGGGCTTAAAAGGGCTTGAATTTTTAAAATAAATCAATTTATAAAATAAGTCTCATTTGTAATGTCGTCTTATGAAAGAACTTATAAGTTATAAGTCTTCATAAGCTTAAGCCCATAAAGAGAGGCATATAGACTTATAGTTAGTCAAATTACCTAAATACTTTTAAAAATACTAGACGAATACCCGTGCATGCACGGAAAATCTCTTGCGGCCGATAATTAACGATATGCAATATTAATAATGTTGTGGCTTTGTACTTGAATGCGAGAAATTCTTAACATAAATGAAATTGCAAACACTTGTATCAAACAAAACATTCAGTTAAATTGAAAGTGAAACATTACATCATTATGAGATAAAATCTAACAGCACACGTTACTTGTCGTGTAAAACTTCTTGGTACACGACATTTGAGGTGTAGACTCCTCCTTGGTTAAACTCTTTTTCTGGTTTGGAGATCAAACATAATGTTTTGAAACCCGGTTCTACCCAAGGTTCAACCGGTTCCGGTCGAAAAACAGGTCAAATTAAACCCTTTTTTATATTAGCAAAAAACTCGTTTTTCCGCTAGGCGACCTCGTGTACCCGCCAATACTGCGGCGAAAATTCCATGACAACGAACCTCGTTTTCAGCAAGGCGATTCCCGTGGCCAGCTTACTAAATGTTTTTTTGATTTTCACCCCGTGGGGATTTTCCATGTCAATGTGATTCCCTAATTTTATAAGGATTTTAACCAAACCCTAATTCAATGAAACTTTATGAGAGATTAATGGGCCCACCAATGAGTCAATCAATTAATTAATGAGGCAATCAGTTTCGTTTGACTGAGTGTACATATCAGTTTCGTTTGCTATTATTAATTCGTAGGTTTTTATAAATGAAGTTTAATTGAGTCCATGTTTCTTAAATGATCAATCATTAAAGAGGCAATCAGTATTCATTTGACTGATTACAAATCAGTTCGTTTACATTATTAATTCTAGGTTATAATGATTTTAATTTTTCCATGTTTCTTAAAATGAGTCTCAATCAATTAAATTAATGAGGCAATCATTTCGTTTGACTGAGTAAAAATATCATTTCCGTTTGTTGTGGATACCGCAAGGACACCGCCACGTCAGCACCAACTCAGCTTTCTCTCTCTTAGACCACACAGTGACCAAACACATGTAGTGGTGACCGCAGAGGACACCGAACAATTTTTTTTAAAAAAACATTACATTAATAATTAAACATTTTACAAATTAAATACGGAAATAAAAATACACGGAAGAAAAGACAAAAAAAATTACGGAAATAAAAAACATGAACTTGACGGAATTTAAAAATACACACAATACGTTTTTAAAACTATATTCGAATAGTATCCGTTGGAATAGTATTATTTTTTGTTTGATTTCAATTTAAAAATAACAATTACAGAATTGAAAAATAACATTTAACGAATATTGAAATTACATTACGAAAATGAAAATTACATTTACGGAATTTGGAATAACAATAATGTTCATAGCTAATGAAGCCTATCCTTACGGAAAACCTCAACCCATTATTTTTTGTAATGTTAAGGTAATGCTTTGATGGTTTTGAGTAAAAGACTGAGACATTAACAAGTATCTTGCAGCTCCTACTGTAACTATCCTCTTTCATATCTACCCACACCAAGGACCTTTTTAGTGTATTTTGTTCCAGTATTATACCCATAGATCTGTTCAGAGCACATTTAAATCCCAGAGCATTCGAGAACAAGACTTCACTATAGCTACAACTGTTCAAGTTTTCCCTTTTTTAAAAATGTCGAGTCTGACTAAACACCAGTTACATGCCACCAAAAGCATTTCACATAGTTAGTGGCGCTGAACCACAATCCCCACTGTTAAAATCAACATCCTCACCCACACCGCAACATACTGTCTGCATATATTCTTGTGTTGACATTAAAGCCCCATCCGGATCAAGAATAAATACATTTTCTTTAAGCAGCTTGGCTCGCTGAACAAGACCCGCAGGACCGGGTATTATCCTAACTGGGTTTGGGGTTGAGAAAGATGGTTTAACACATATACTATTAGAGAGCTGACCAACACCCGCAGGACCGGGTATTATGGTAACTGGATTTGGGGTGTATAGAGATGGTTCAACATGTGCGCTACTAGGCGAAAGCAGAACAGGTATTAAATGGAGATCAGATGCGTCTATATCAAGAGTATATTCCCATGGATCATTTTCGTTAGTGGAATTGGAATCCATCTGGATAGTTGGATAAGAAGTTGTGTGATATAATGAGGAGATGGTGGGGGTATTTATAACGAAAAACTAGCCGTTGGAATTCAAAATTTGAAAATATAATAACGGAATTTAAAATACAATACTTTATTTAAAACATTAAATTAAAACAACATTACACTAAAATAGTTTCTAGTTTATTAATCTGATGACTCGTAATCTGAATCAATTCTCATCACCCCAAATTCCATAAAGTATTCATCATCATCAGCTTGTTTTTGCCTAATCTTCTCCTCCCGTGCCTTTTCATCCATTGTTTGTTCTTCTAGTGTTTCTCTTAAGGCTTCTTCATCTAGATGTAGTTGATGTAACTCTTCCGCAGTAAGGTATACATCACCAATCTCATGTGTCTGTGATGACGAACCACCTATATGGGTTTCTGAGCGGTGGTTGTATTTTTCATGTATCCAAGCTAACTTAGCATTCATTTGTTTTTCTAGTTTTGCCGCCTTTCTGTACATAGAAAGATTTAGCTCGTAATCTTTATCAGAATCTTCTTTTAAGAAAGTGTCGATCAAAGCACGACTCTCTTGTGGAATGTGATTACATTTCTCATATGCTTTTCTAAGATATTCTTTAGTTGTGCATGCATTATCAAATTGCAAGGCTAAATCCAGAATCACTTTCTGATGAACCATATCTTCGTCAATTTGTTTTTTGAACCAAAGCTTGGATTTCATCGTCGCTATGTGGTATCGAACAAGCCATTTAAAAAAGATAATGAAAGTGTATAAAATATATGTGTTTTGTGATTAAAAATGGTATAAAAAGTAAGATTTTATAGTGAATGGAGGATTGTTTATTTTTTTAAAATAAAAATATAAAAGAAAGAGTTAATTTTTTTTAATATGAAATCTTCCTCCAATTGTAAGGTCGTGCAGAAGACCCTAACTTTGCAAAGGTTGAGGGTGACCAGGTCTTGCTTCGGTCGGCGTAGTGGGGTGACCAGGTCCCTTTTATTGCCACATGGGACGACCGACCTCAAAAGGTCGTCCCATTACGTTTAGCCTAATGGTTTTAATCTTTCCAATGTTTCTTAAAATAAGGATTTTCAACTTTTCTAGATTTCTAGTTTCAACATTTGGGTAAATCTCCTTTATAAGGAGTAAGTATAGAAGTATAGATATTATTAATTCGTAGGTTATAATGATTTTAATTTTTTCATTGTTTCTTTAAATGAGTCAATTAATTAATTAATGAGGCAATCAGTTTCGTTTGACTGAGTGTACATATCTCTTTCGTTTGCTATTATTAATTCGTATGTTATAATGATTTTAATTTTTTCAATGTTTCTTAAAATGAGTCAATCAATTAATTAATGAGGCAATCAGTTTCGTTTGACTGAGTGTACATATCAGTTTCGTTTGCTATTATTAATTCGTAGGTTATAATGATTTTAATTTTTTCAATGTTTCTTAAAATAAGAATTTTTAACTTTTTTATATTTCAACTTTTTTAGATTTTTAGTTTCAATATTTGAGTAAATCTCCTTTATAAGGAGTATAGATAATTTTTTATCACATAAAAACTGTAAATATATATGAATTTAATTTTATGTACTTTTATACGATTTTACATTAATAAGCATCGGTCTCAACTAATTCGACAAACAGTTTTATAAAAATATAAACTTGAACATTCGGCTTATAATATAAGCCTGAGTCCCAGCTTCAGTCCTAGCTCCAACTTTAGCCCCAGCCCTAACCTATTGCGTCAAATATACACTATGTCCTTGGAATTGCCTACATATATTTGACTATCATTTTGGTTCAACGTAATCAAATCCAAACAAGGCATAAGGTCAGAAAGATGACGTCCACGTAGCAAATAGGTGTCCAAAACATCGGCAACAAGATGTTAATTTCCCTCAAGTCAAAGAACAAATTTTCGCCATATGTCTAGATAGACATTAGAAGTCATGTGCTTTCGAAGCAGGAGAAAATTTTCAATCGTCAATGACATATATGTTAATAGTTTGGCAAAATATGTTTTTGCAAAACTCTGAACATTATTTAATATATGTATATGTTATATATATTTATATTAGCTTAAAATTTTGCATTCTTTTTTAAGAGAGCTTTACAACGAGCTAAAGTATGTCCAAAATGAAGATAATATAAATGAGATATCGTGTCTCAAAGTGCGACACGTGAAACACAAAATAAGAATCTATTTTAGGAATAAATTTAAACTTATCAAATAAGTTTGTACAAAATATTTTGTGTCATTAAATGATATGCAAATCTATTTTGTTAATAAAAGATTTGTCTTGTTGATGGCAAATATTTATCCTGGAAAACAAGACAACGTTTTCACTATAAATAGAGGCTTAGTCTCATTCGTTTTACACAAATAAAATAAAATAAAGCTCCATAGCTACCAAGTTCCAGCAATCCTTTCCATCAGAATCATACGACTGCTTCCGTGATATTTCAGTCAAGTTTGTCAGGTCCGGCTGTAAAACAGCTTTGGACGTTGTACCTTGGAAAACAAACGGTGAATCTGTTTTAAGGGAATCGTGTTAAACACGAGCCTCGTTCCACGACCTTTTACTGTTTTTTTATTTATCGTTTATAGTGTATATCTTTTGCTTCTACCCCTTTCTGTCTGTTATTTAATTTTCTGTTAATTTATTTATTGAATTATAATTCGATTTATATTAATAAAGTGTACATGTTTCCCTACAATCTTAAAACAGATTCCGTGTAACAGAATTAAAAACACTTTCTTAAAATCGAATCAATATTATTAACAGATTTTAAATTTATAAACTGTTTTCTATCGAAACCAGGTTGAGTTTCTTTGGAAATCAGTTTAAATTAAAAAGAATTTTAATTTACATATTTGAAATTACAGATCTATAACGATTTTAAAAGCAGTTATTCAGATCAGTTATTTTGAAACCAAGATTGAGTTTCTATTAAACTGATCTAGTTGATTCATTGAAACGAAGATTGAGTTTTTTAAAGCAGATCCGGTACAAGGTTATAGAAATCAGGATTGAATTTCTTGTATACCGGTTTATAACAGTTTATTTAACTATTTATGTGTGATCTTTCAGGTGTTCAGATCAGTTTATTTTGATACCAAGATTGAGTTTCTATTAAACTGATCTATTTGATTCATTGAAACCAATTCGAGTTTCTTTGAGTCGGATTTGGTACAAGTTTAAATAAACCAAGTCGAGTTTATTAGATACCAAATTATTTTAACAGTTCTTAACTGTTTTGTATTGATAAGTTTACTAATGGTAACACGAGTGTAACCTTAGTGAATCTTGTAAATGTAATTAGTGATCCAATTACTAACATGGTTGCAAATCATGACGAATTTAGATTTATTGAAACCAAGCAGAGTTTCTTTGAAACAAATATGATAAAACATAAGTTGCTATTTTATTAGATTATTGGAATGGATTCATTGAAATCAAATGGAGTTTCTTTGAAACACATCTAATAAAATGCAAGTTGTTATTTTATTAGATAATTGTAACATGTTCAATGAAAATCAAAAATGAGTCAATTTGGAAAACAAGATCATTGATAAAATTATACAAAGTTTTATAAATACAAGATTATATACATCATTTTTACTAAATTAGTAGAAGTGTTTGTTTGTTTGACTTGTCTAGTTTATTTTTAAACCGAGTCGAGTTTAATTTTTAACTAGATATAAATCTTGAATTTTTAAAGTTTAAAAGTATATTTATAGAAACCTTGTTGAGTTTCTTTAGAAGAATGGATCTACTGAAACCTTGTTGCATTTTCTTAGATGAATGGATCTACTGAAAACCTTGTTGAGTTTCGGTATAGAAATAGATCTGTCAAAAAGATCTAATTAAGATATTTTTAATGACAATTGAACAACATCATAATCATATGTGTTTTTGTTAAATCATTATGTAATAGTGATATTGTTTTATGTTTTATCGAAAGACTTATTTAAACGGTTTTGTAATAGCGGATATTACAAAACATATGTGTTTAAACAAAAGACAATTAAAATCGGTTTGTTAGGAAAACACTTATGATTAAGCATGTTTTTAATAGTAATTCAAAGATTAGTTTCAAACTAATTATGAGATCTCGTATTAACAAAATATTTGGAATGTCACGAGTGACATCTAAGGATCTGCTCCCGGACTTGTTAAAAGGGAGATTGATACTCAAGTTACTTGTACGGTAGATGCTTTGAAGCATTCAAAAACCTTATGTGCCATAACTATGCGTTATATAGTCTGAATGACATGAAAACTAAGGCCATGAGGGGATCCGACCTTAGATAATGGTGGATTAGCACTTCGGTATCATGTCATGTATATGGTGATAAGAGTTTGATTAACTCTTTCAATGCAGTTGAGAATGGAGATAACAAATTTGGGCAACTCTCCAACTGCTAATATCAAGGGAAAAGGAGATGTGATTCACATCTGGAAAAGAGTCTAAGTTAACCAATGCATTGTACGTGTCGGAGGTTCGTAGTAATCTTATGTCCGGATGGTTGCTTAGTGAAATTTGGCTTTCATTCTGTGTTTGAATCAAAATTGAGTTAGCGAATAACATAATTTGAGTCTATATGGGGTTACACCTTTAAATGTTTAAGCTAAACATATTTTCTAATGGTCATTTTAGTAAAATGAGTGTGAATTTAACTTATTTGATTCTTTAAATGTATGGCATGGCTAACTCAGACATATTTTAAATTATAACTTAATATGTTACCTAATTAAACCAAATTGGATACCCATTTTTGTATTGACACGGACTACAAAATTAAAACTTGTCTTGAAGCCAAATTGACTAGATTGTCTTTTCTCTCGGTTGAACAGAAAATAACCGATGCCCTTGATATGATTAACATGGTTTTATGTGATTTGGAATTGATACCTACTTAGGTAGCGAATAGCGAGAACTTCATCATATTTGTTGATGGTGGTACAAAATATTGCTATTTATACTTTCTTGAGAGTAATGATATAGACAAGATTGTTCTATATAAATAAGTTGAGAATCAACTTATTATCGAAAACAAGGTGGTTCGAAGTCATATCGGAGGTGAATATGTGTCTCCATTTCTAAATTTATGTGCTAAACTTAGAATAAGACATAAATTTATTGCTCTTGATATTTTAACAATTGAATTGTTGAAAGAACCGTGCCTTAGAAGATATGATTAATGCCATGTTCGTAAGTCCTGGTTTAAGCCATGGCATGTGAGGGAAAGCGATTATATCGGCTACTTATCTTTCAGATAAGATCCATTGTAAATAAAATAAGATAGTTCTTATGAACTAAGAACAAGAAAAAAACGATCTTATAAGTATTTACAAATGTGAAGGGATATCTAGCTAAGATATCTGTATTGAACCCCAAGGTTCAAAAGATTTGACCCGAAACTGTAAATTGCATATTCATAGTATCTGCTCATAACACTAGTGTTTATGGTATCTTTGTGTATGTTTATCTACACAGGATACGATAATAGAATAAAAAAGTGTTTCCTTCTTTGAAAGTATAGATCATCTAGAATAGATGACGAAGTTGTTTAAGATCAGAGACAACGAGATGATAATGATCTCCAAGATGAGAGATAAGATCAACCCAAGGAAGAAGAGGTTGAACCTAGAAGAAGCTAAAGGGAAAGTACCAAGAAATCATTTGGACCCAATTTTATTTCTTCTATGGTAGGAAATGAACCTACTTCTTGACGAGAAGCGGCAACTTCCTCGGAAGGGCTCAATGAAAAGAAGCCATTAAAAGTGAAATAGATTCTATTTTACAAAATCATACTTGGGAGCTCATGGATTTACTTTCGGGTTGTAAACCACTAGGCTATAAATAGATCTTCAAGAAGAAGATGAAAGCCGATGGCACCATTAACAAGTACAAAGCAAGATTGGTAATCAAAGGATTTAGACAATGCGAAGGTCTAGGTTACTTTGATACTTATTCGCCTGCGCGCGAATAACCTCGATTAGAATGGTACTTGCTATTGTCACATTAAAAAAATTGGAAGTTCATCGAATGGATGTGAAAATAACATTTCGAAACGGAGATTTGGAAAAAAGTACTATACATGAACCAACCTGAGGGTTTCATGGCTCCTGGATTAGAGAGAAAAGTTCGTAGGCTTGTTAAGTCATTATATGACTTAAGGAAAGCTCCCAAACAAGGACATTAATTTTCACCATATCATGCAAGAATGTGGATTCAAAATTAATGGATGTATGTGTGTACATAGATGGTATAATTATCACTAAATATGATAAGAAGATAAAAAATCCACTAATGATATGTTGGAGTCAAGATTGACATGAACTTCATTAGTGGTTGAATATGGTTCTTGGAACTAAGGTCAAGTGAGTGAACCAATATGGATTTGTTTTGAAGTCAAAAACATTATAAGGATAATATTCTTGAGAGGTTTAATGTGGGGGATTCCGGCCTAGCTAGAATTCAATGACATCTTTTAATCTAAAGGTGTTGCCATTTTGAATACTCAAAGAATATTGGGCATCTTATGTATTTAATGACGTGCGTCTGACCTGATTTGGAGCTTATAGTCAGGTTAATAAGATATACTTGTAACTCAAGTGAGGACCATTTGAATAAGTATTACATGAGTACTATGATTGCATTATGGAAGATATCCGGCTGCTATCAAATGATAGAGTAATGCAAATACTGATTCTTATATGTATAAGAATCTAGATCCACTAGAGTGGATGTATTTACGCTAAGTGGAAAGCTATGTCTTAGAAATCTTGAAAGTATTTCAAACAAACGCTTATAGCTAAATCTATGATGAAATCTGAATTTATCATTCAAGATAAATTTATAGAATATGCGGGATATTTACGTTAATTGGTAAAGGACATACCAAGATGGCGTAAACCGATAACGACCATGTTTATAAAGTGTGATAGTCAATTTAATTTTGACAGAGCTCATATCACAATGTAAGTCGAGACATATTCATCATAGACGGTGATTGGTGCGACAACTACTCTATCACGATTGACTACGTAAAGTCAATGGATAACATCGTGGGTCCGCTTACGAAAGGATTAAGCAGAGAGTTAGTTAGAGAGTCGTCTAAAGGAATGTGACTAAAGCCCTTAAAAGAATGAGTTTCTATGAAGAAAAACCTAACCCAGTTGACTGGAAATCCCAAGATCTGGGTTCAATAGGACAACCTAATCATAGAAATGTGAGGGAAGTCACGTCAATATGGGATGTTACTTAAAATTGTAACATCCTAGTCCATTCCTATAATAAATGTGACTTGTTGAGGTTAAACATATGGCTTTAATGATTCATGATGAAATCACAAAGCATAATGATTCAAGATGAAATCGCAAAACATATGATTTTAATGATTTAGGATGAAATCACCTATGTGAGAGAGAAGTAGGGTCGCTTCGAAGGGAATTGTAGGGGGCAACTCAGATCTAGAAGGATAAGTGCATCTCACAAGGGAAGGTTTAAAGGGTCACACCTACCTATCCTATGCAGGACTCAACCGCAGAAATTTCGCCGAAACTTTCGTGTGTTTTCGACCGATTTCTATTCATGTGTGGGATTGTTGGAAAAATAGTTTGGCAAAATGTGTTTTTGCAAAACTTTGGATATTATTTAATATATGTATATGTTATATATATTTATATTAGTTTGTTGTTTTGCGTTCTCCTTGAAGAGAGCTTCGCAAAGAGCTAAAGTATGTCCAAAACGGAGATAATATGAATGAGATATCGTGTCTCAAAGTGGAACACGTGAAACACAAAATCTGGGAATCTATTTTAGGAATAGATTTAAACTTATCAAATAAGTTTGAACATAATATTTTGTGTCATTAAATGATATGCAAATCTATTTTGTTAATAAAAGATTTGTCTTATTGATGACAAATATTTATCTTGGAAAATAAGACAACGTTTTTACTATAAATAGAGGCCTAGTCTCGTTCGTTTTACACAACCAAAAAAATAAAGCTCCATAGCTACCAAGTTCCAGCAATCCTTTCGATCAGAATCATACTACTGCTTCCGTGATATTTCAGGCAAGTTTGTCAGGTTCGGCTGTACAACAGTTTTGGACGTTGTACCATGTGAAACAAACGGCGAATCTATTTTAAGGGAATCGTGTTAAACACGAGCCTCGTTCCACGACATTTTACTGTTTTCTTTATTTATCATTTATAGTGTCTATCTTCTACTTCTACCCCTTTCTGTCTATTATTTAATTTTTTGTCATTTATTTTCTGTTAATTTATTTATTGAATTATAATTCTATTTATATTAATAAAGTGTGCATGTTTCCCTACAGTATATGACCTCTTGATCAACCTCAAACAACCTCTTAGTTCCTAAAATTAAATGATGTGGCGGTGATGGTGATATATCTAGACAAATAAATTTGTAAATTTTCAATATTGTTCTAATTTCGTGATTGAAATTTTTTTTATTATAAAATAATAATCAAGTTTGGAATGTGTTTTGTTTTAGTTACTCAAAGTTTCAATAGTTTATATTATTATATTGTTTTTAGGGTGAAAATCATAAAATAATAATCAAGTATGAGTTTTGTTACAATTTAGTCACTGCAACTTTCTTTTAATTGTAAAATAATAACTAAGTTTGAAAATTGTTTCATTTTAGTCATTCAAAGTTTTAATAGTGTTACTATTATGTTGTATTTTTTTACTTGTGCATAACTTGGTTGTATATTAAGTTGGTTGAGATGAGTGAAAATCAATGGCATTTGTGTTTATTATTAAGGTATAACCAAATAATGCACATATAAATATTTTAAAGAAAGTTTTTTTTTAAATTACGCAATAATAAAACAGTATTCATACTTGAATGATTTTTATAATTAAAATAAACTTTGAGTGACTTTAATAGAACACCTACAAAACATTGTTACAGTTGAGTAACATTTTCCTTAATTTTTTATGTTTAAGTGATTAAAACAGAACACTTTTCAAACTTGGTTAGTATTTTATGGCATATATCTCTTTTCAAATGTGTATAAATTGGTTGTACATTAAGTTGGTTGGGTGGGTTATGAAATGAAAATTGAATATTAATTGTTAAGGAACAATCACATACTGCAATATAAATATCGAAAAGATATTTTTTTTAAACAATGACATATTAATAGTATTGAACTTAGATACTTTTATGTTTTAAATTTAAAAATATTTTAAAAAAATTACCTTTTAATTGTTACAGTCATCAGACTTTGTTACTGTTAGAAAACATTTTTCCAATAAATTTTCATACCTCGTTTTCGGAATATTTACTTTTAGAATTAATTGTCTAATGATTATATTAAGTGAGGCGAACAAATGGGAGGATCAAAACCATCTATTTTTTTTATCAAACATAAAAGAAATTATTTTTCACTTTCTTTTTAAAACAACATATTTTGCAAATGATAAATCGTCAAACTATGAAAAATACACTATCGCGACGAGAATATTTTTATCTTTCAGTAGATGGGCACTTCGATATATTTTCAATAATTTTTTAGTGTTGAGATTTCTGCCCAGAAAAATCACACGTGATTTATAAATATTTTTGGGATTTTTTTATTTTTTCATTTTTTTACAACATAAATAAATAGCTTTTATTATTATTTATTATTATTATTTACATAGTAGTGGAAGGCAAATAATGAATAAGTTGCGACGCTAGCCCTTTTTAGTTGCAAAACTTATTCTTTTGAAAACCACATTTGTGATCTAGGTGCCTGATGTGTGTCGTTGGGTATAGGTAGTTTTGTTATCAAGTTTTACTATTTATATTTTGGCGATTTTACCTATTAATTAACACTAACGGGCAACGATCAATTGTAGGTTCGTTGGTAAGTAGGGTGTTGATCACTAAGAGTGAGCGTTAATACTTAAGTCTATCGATATTTTAGTTATCTAGGTTAGTTCTAAGTAATTCTAATTAAACCTAAACTAGAGAAGATAATTAACACACACAAGCAGATAAACAAACGACAAAGAAGCGGTCAAGCACTAATGTAAGAAAAACGTATTAGCCTGTTTAATCAAATAAAATGTATTGATTGTCTATGTGTGCAATGATTGTATTACTTCGTTGGTGGTATATCATTTCAAAGCTAGGTGGTACTTCTCCCTAAACTCAAGGTTTGTATTACAGTTAATCCTCTCACAATTAACCTAAACCTGCATAAAGCTCACACCATTGATTATAATTTATCTAGGAGACAATATTGGTGATGATATCAAAACCTAGCTCATCGAGGCTTTACCAACTTATCTCCAATGGTGATATGCTGGTAGTCTATGGTCTCAGTACTTCCCAAAGAAACAAAACGTTATTTGTAATCCTAAGTCACCTCTTAGTCTACCTATTCATTTAACCAAGGGTCAAAACGGGGGAATAAATTTGTAGTCCTATTAATCCAGATTCACATAGATAAGCTGTATGTAATATCTATCCCAGAATCTAGTCTACATATCTGCATTCCTAGATCCAGTTGAATGATATATAAAACATAATCGAAACATAAACGAGTATGAAGTGATAAACATAATCAACATGCAATGAAAGAGTAAACAATCAATATAAACAATCAAAACATAAAATTATCATAAACATGGCTAATACCTATAGGTATTATCCCATAGTCATTGTATCAATACACAGTATCATAGACGAACGACTAAGATAAACAAAACGTTATGCTAACCGAACGCTTATAGCGGAGTATAGAGATTACGAGAGTTTTTCTATTGAATTGAGGCACTTGCAGGACCTTCTTTACTTCTAAAAGCGTCTGAGAATCGTACTTGGTGGTTAAAAACTTCTAATGCATACTGAAAACTGAATTTTAGGTTTTCTATTTATAGGCTCTGAAAACAGGTCGATACACCGTATTGGAGGGATCCGATACGGCGTATTAGGATTACTTGGCGTGGGCTCAACGATTATTATATTCTGGATGTCACACCCAGTAAATTTCAGGTTATTATTTTACCCGTCTATGTTCATTATTTTAACTTTTATAAGTTCTACGTAATTTTTACGTTTAACCGGGAAGTTGTCCCGCGTTTATCTGAGAATCGTCACCGGGCGCATTCCGGGTTGCTATTTATAGTATTATTTTGGCATATGCCGCGTTTATGCATCTTAGCGGAGTGTTTAAATTTTCATAATTTTTTGTTGAGTTTTGCGCGTCATTCTAATTTGCATAAACCGTAAGCATTAGATAAAGAATATCTTGTGCATGAAAAATATCTAGCATGGAAAATAATTCACTAAATGGGATAGTGGAACTTTTGAAATTTTGTCCCCCCCCCCCTTGTGTCCTTGTGGTTCGTCCTACCCTCCAACACCACCAACAATTTTGTCTTCCAGCTTCCTATAAATCATGACTTGATACATTATTTTCATTCACCACAAATATCTTCTCATTCAAGAAAACACATACTTTCTTTCTCTCTTTGTGGTCCGTCTGCCCCTAAACCACCATAAACCACCATCACTTTTTATTTTTATTTAAGATTTTGGAAGCCTAAGATCATTAAGGGTTGATCCTTATTATTATTTGGGTATTTAGAACACCGTTTGGGGGTGTTCACTAGTCTTTGATCATTCTCTAAACCACTCTCTTTTAAGTTAACCTTTTTTTCATTTTCTTGTACTTCCTTAATCCTTGTCATGTTGTTAAGCTAGTTGTACAAGCTATTTTCTAAAAATCAAAGCTTTAAGATTTTGCAAAACCCTTTTAAGATATGTATATGTTGCGTTTGGGAATAAAAGGAAACAAAGGAATATGTAGTTGTGATGTTGTGGTTGTATTGCTATAAAGAAATATATTTCTAAAGGGCTTATTTGCTTATTTTCGGCTTATTAATAAGCTTGTATGGCATATTTGTGGTTAAAAGTGGTTCGAACTACTTTCTAAACCATAAAGGTTTGAACTTTAGACTTTTCCAAGTATTTTCTTATTTTTCTAGCTTATTCTATAGCTTATTTTACAACATGACATATTGAGATTATTAAGCTTATTGGATAAACCACCTATGCTTATTTGGATTAATAAAATAGCCCACTATAGTGGTTTGGTTTTTGTGGGTCTCAGCCCAAAACAAAAGCCCAACCGTGAGCTTAAAGATCACGGCTCAAGCATATGTGTTACTTCCTAGATTATTTTGTAACTTATTTGATAACTGTTTCATGAAAAATAACCATTTGGATGTTTTAGTTGTTGATGGGTTCGACCCAAATGATAAGCCTAACCGTGAGCTATAAGCTCACAACATAAGCTCGTGTAAGCTTATTCCTATGGCTTATTTGGAAAAACCACATGCTTATTTACTTATATATTTGCTTATTGATATCGTAAAGGGCTTATTTCATTTTGAAACCTTTATTTAGGCTTATTGTGCCTAAAAGCCTAATAAAGGCCCAACTAGTATTCAACTTATTTTGAATAAGGTCTTTAGCATATTTTAAACTTATAAACTTATTGATATTATTAGGGGATGTAAAATATATTTGGAAATGCTTTTGAGTAAAGTCTACGACTTTAGGAAAACAAGTATTTACGAACGGGTAATGCCGAAATTCTCTAAAAATCTTATACTTAGAATATTTTATAAAAATCTATATTTCCTTAAAACTCGACTAAAAGAAGACAAATATAGTTTTCATAGATGTTATAAATATAAATTTTCTATTATCTACTTAGTAAACTAAAAACGTGAAAGTATATTATACTAAGGATATATTAAGCAAGTTTTTTAGAATATCGAGGAAAGATCGAAACTTATTACATTTAATTATTTTCTAATATATTATAACTATTATAACATATTTACCGAGTCAAGGATATCGCAACCAAAACACAA
>BQNB010145016.1:6184-16775 GCA_026074375.1 Tanacetum coccineum
AAGATAATTTCATGTGCAATGTTAAACTATGGTTTCATTACTGGTTTCTAAGGGTGATAGACCTGAATGTGCATATGCAATCTATCTTATACTTCATGCGATTCTGAATCAGTCCTGAATCGTCTAGGAGGTAGGTCATCTAGGTTGCAGTGATGATCCCAACTATTCCCAAAACATTTCTAATAACCTATTAAGATTATTAACCCCCTCTGAAAGAGTTTATGTGCTTTTAAGTATCGAGTGATTTGTGCGGTGACTAGTCAGTTCCTACACCAGGTAAAGAGTTAGTGATCCTCCCTAGTACCCATTGGATCCCACCATGACAAGGTAATCTATTAGTGAGGCAAGCTAGGTCTAAAACCACCCATACTACCAAAACCCAGGGGTACACGATAGTCAAGGAATATCTAATGAAACCATAATTCAACAGGAAACAATCATAACAAAAGTAACTTCATAACTAGGCCAGCACTTTAAGTGCGTAGCCGCTCATGGTAACGGAAACACAGTAAGAGATAGAAGAAATCATATATAGAAAACTCATAATTCTTGCAGGATTCGTAATTTGAACGATTAAATACAAAAAGTAAGTAAAGTGTGATCTCCCTTAGACTCCGGGTGGAATTCTTCGAAGGTTGGAAGCCTTTGTCGCCTCTCCAATTGGCTCTGGAGGAAGTGATGTCGGAATAGCTTGAATGAGGCTTTTATTTATAGTTATCGTACCTGTTACGGCGTAACCAATAAAGGTGTTACGCCGTAACCAACTTATACGACATTTCATATTTAAGCAGCTGTTACGGCGTAACCAGAGATGGTGTTACACCATAACCTTCATATAACTTCCATATGTACGTGATCTTCATTCCATATTTGTAGACCTTCATAGTTACGGCATAACTGGATAAGGTGTTACGCGGTAACTATAACTTTGACGAGATTTCCTTCCAAATATAGGGTTTCAGCGTAACTAGATATAATGTTACGCCGTAAAGTCTTCCTTGATCTTCGTACTTGCTTAATTTATGTTATGGCGTAACCATTTTTGATGTTACGCCGTAACATTCTTTAGAATTTACACTTTAAGTCCCTTTTCCCTTGTTTCTTGTCACTTTCCTGCATTTCATCTGAAAACTACAAAACAATAGAAAATATCTCATTTTCGAGTGTTAGTGAGACATTTGCAGGTATTTTAGGGGGTATTTTGCCACCAAAAAGTATTAAATATTTGATGTTATCAAATATCCCCTCACTTGACTTCTGCTTGCCCTCAAGTAGAACATGTTAAAATATTTCATAAAAAAAGATTTTCTCTGAGTGAATAACTTCAAGAAATTGAATTTATAAACTTCTTTATGTAGAAAACATCAAAAGCCAGAACACCTCAAGAAAACAGGGGATAAAAAAGTTTAAAAAGTCACTTAACTCTTCACTAGTCTAAGTGTTTCATTTTCGGGGTGACCGCTCAATTGCGCAGTTATAGCATGTATTCTATCATAAGCTTGAAAAGTACACAAATCTGTAAATAATCCTTAAAGGCAACAAGGGTATTATGGTTTAAAGGGTGATTAAGGGTTAGGATAGACATAAGATACACATTTAATGGTTGATAATATAAAAATACAAAACAAATAGTCTAAAGTAATCTAAGGTTGTCATAACTAGCTATTGTCCATTCATGGGTCCAAGAGTCAAAGTCTGAAAATATGATCTTTAATAATGGGCCACTAGCTCCATTCTTTATGAGTTTTGGTGTATTAATGGGATACTAGCTCCATTTTACAGGGATGTTTTGGTGCAATTATGGGCTACTAGCTCCATTATTTATTTTTTATTTTGCACCATCTTTACATTTTTAGCACATGGGTGGCCTTTTTGTTGCACCCTCTTTTCTTCATGGTAAATATGCAATTGCTTCAGGGGGTTTATATCTTTTAATTTATTTCCCTGGCAACCATTCGTTATTACACTTGCATCCCACTACTTGATGGATAAACACCATGTCGAAAATGGTGATACATTGGGGTCTTTTAGATCATAAACTGATTGGTCTTCCCAAAGAAAGCATATATTCTCAGTTCCCATTCCCACGAACCATGGACTTAAGTAGCGAGATTTCAAACACAAAGAAAATAATGATAACAGGGTAGGCTAAGGTGAAATGGAGTAAACGAAACATTTAGAGTCTATGGTGTAAACATAGATTGGTCAAGCAAGGGTGATCTAGGGGTTTTTTGAATATCAATAATGAGGGCAACTGACAGGGTTTATCAAGGGGAGGTGACAAGTAGTGTAACAAGTCAGATATACAACACACTTTATTAGGCTATTTGGTGATTTCTTATGTGTTTTCTTCTTGAACTATCTATCATGTGTACAAGCAATTCTAAAGTCTTACAATACTACGGACCATTAATATTTTGGTGGATTTTGGTGTTATATGATAGAAACAAAATTTTAAGGCTTAATCTCACCAATAGTAATAATGGGTATTGATGATTCGGCAAAGATTATTTCTTGTTTGTTTAAGAATAAAATTTGTCCCAAACAATTAAAATTGGCATTAATTTTAAAGAAACTAGAAATCGAGGTAAAAGATAAGTCAATATTATTTCTATCTCATCCCCTACTTGATTTGTACAATGTCCCTATTGTACATTAAGGAAATGAAAATAATAAGAAAAGGGTAGAATTAGGACAAGAAACTCCCTAAGCATTGCTTTAAGATTTTGAAATTAGGCGGAAATCTATTAGATTATCTCCGTCTTCCCGCAAGCTCTTATCCCCTATAATTACAGAAACAAACCAAATCATAAAACCGTTCTACAAGAATTATGAGGTATACAGGAAATAAAAAACCTAACTCACTTTCGTAGGAATCACGGTTGCATATTCTATATATCAGCAAGCCTTTTAAACCACCTTTGGTGGTCCCATGATTACTGTGGACGTGTTTAGTCTCATGAGGGTTTCCAGAGAACATACCCACAAAGTCCATTTACGTATACAAGGTTTAGACATGTTTAAAACTTAAATTTTTAAGATTTCAGAAGGAGGTTACGGCGAAACTATAATGGTTACGTCGTAATTAGATGGTAATTTTTTTAAAATTTTAAGGTGTTACGGCATAACCATAAAATGGGTTACGTCATAACTGTAGTAGTTACGGCGTAACTGTAGTGGTTATGGCGTAACTGCTGCAAATTCAACAAGGTTACCAAATGAATATGAGTCGAGCCGGTCTTGAGAATTGCCTCTTAGTTCTGGATTCTGCAAAATGAGTAAAGATGCTATGCAAACCAACTAATGCAAAAAGAAATTCATTAAATGAAAAGGACGAGTTGTCTCTCGACAAGCACTTTTGTTTATTAACGAGTCTTTATGTTAGACTCATGCTCATTTAAGTTACATGTCTAAATAACTTCGTTACACCTCCATCTAATGATATCGCTCCTATATAGTTTTGCAATATTATTGGATAGTCAAGGTATTTCCCTCATATTTAAATCCTCAACTTTATTGTGTAAACCTTTCTGGTCCTGGGACTATATCGGGAGATTTACTACTTGTTCAATTTGAGTGGGAAGTGGTGTTATGTACGGCATGCCATGAAGCCTAATCGTCTTTTTTATTATTCCTATTGCTGTGTATTACGAAGTAACACCCCATTTGGTATTCCGCTGCGTTGTAAGTGATTTTTGGGGGTGTTACAATTTTAGAGATCATGCTTAATGACTTGAGCTTTTAGAGTTTTGTACTTTGATTTGAAGAGATTTTATATGTTAGATGAGATATCATATTACCTGTACATATGTTTTAGTAGCTTGTGTATTCACTTTAGGGGTTAACCCTTTTTAGGGTTTAGGGCATCCGATAATGGTTTAAAGCCCGTTTTGATATGATGTTGCAAATGGTACCTTTTAGAAGTGGTATACCTTATAATAATGATATTATGATATTGACTTGATATGTTATGATGTTTGCTTGACATATATGAAAATAGGATTGCCATACGTAGGTTGTCCGAGTCCGTTAACTTGAGTTATGCAGTTATATTGCATATTGAGATATTGGCAAAGTAATGTAATGTAATAAAGCGAAAAATTTCCCTAAAAAAGGTGAGTTCATATATAACTGATAGATTGTACATCATCTAACTTAATAGATGGATATTTACATTTATGAAAATTATGGGTTGTTATAAGTTACTATCTCATAGGTGAACAAATCAGTGTCTACCGTAAGGATGTGGCTTGATTCACATGTATTGGTATTGTATGTGAATAAATAAAATTCTATATTCATTAATTCATCCTCATCTTTTATGATATTTCTTTGGATCATTAGAACAAATTCACTTTTCATGTCATGTAAATCATTTCTTAGTTTAAAAATAATTTTTTTGTTTCCAATTCTAAAGAAACGGATCTCTCAAAGACATCAATTTTAGCGTGGGTAGTTGTGAGCAGGAGTCTTCCTAAAATGACAGGCGTCCTAAAATCCTCAAGGACATCAAGTATAATAAAATCAATGGGTAAAATAAATTTATCGATTTGGATTAAAAGGTTCCTAACAATCCCCTTCAGAATGCATTTAGAATTATCGGCAAGCTCTATGTTCATTTTGATTGTTTCAAGCTTCCCTATACCAAGACATTTGTACATAGAAAAAGGCATAATGCTAATGCTTGATCCTAAGTCTGCTAAAGCGTTGTTAAAGTCTAACCTTCCAATTGAGCAGGGTAGGATAAAACTTCCAGGATCTTTCTCTTTCGGTGGTAGTTGATTAAGGAGAAGGGCTGAGCATCTGCGATTTATTCTAATGTCTTCATTTTCCATGGTTAATGGCTTGTTGGCTACCAGGTCCTTCATAAATTTAGGATACTCATCGGATTGCCTAATTTCCTTGAGGAAAGGTCGATTTGACTTAATTTTCCTTAGGTTTTCTATGGTTTTATAGATCAATGCTTCTTCGGCATGTTGTTCAAGTCTTCTTGGAAAAGGAATTGGGGGAATGTATGGTTCTACATAGTGGGTAGTTGTTTGTTTTGGGGAGGTTTGTTTTAAATCCTCGCCAGGGATTGATGTAACATTATTAAGTTCATCATCATCCGAAAATCCAGAGTTAGCCAAAAAGTACTCAATTTCTTCAGGAGAATAGTAGAATGGGGTGTATAGAGGTGCTCCATCATTAGTGAAGATTGATTTGTAATCCTCATTGTTATATGTCTTAGTTACTGCTTTCTTGGCCAAGGTTGTCACCCTGGACTTGAGACCTTGGATGATTTCATTATGGTGGTTTTGGCTTTTTTCTAAGTTATGGAAAAAAGTTTTTAGCCATTCGTCTTGTTTTTCCAGTCTCAGAGAGGCTTCCTCGATGTATTTCTTAACTGTTTCGGCCAAAGTTTGTCTTCCTCCATTATTCCCGTTAAAAGGCGTTGTTCGTCCAAATTCCCCATATCTGACCTCTCCCACTTGTTTGACTTCCTCGTAGAGGGGACACTCCTTGTCGAGGTGAGGCCCTTTGCAAATTTTGCATCCATCCTGGATTGCATGAACACTTTCCTTTAGATTCTTCATGTCTCTTCCTAGGTTGTCCAACTTGTTTACCAAAGCAGCTAGTCTATCATTGCTACTAGTGCTTTCGATATTCCTGCTTGTTAAGCCGTCGTGCCATTTCTGAGAGTGGTCAGCCATGGTTTGAATTGCTGTGAGAGCTTCGGCTAGTCTCATCTCGGGGATAGGTCCCTGTGAATCAAGCAATTGATGGTTCATAGTGCTTAAACCCTTATGAAAAGTGTTTACCTTTTGATGACTATTGATATCATGAGTAGGGCACTTGTATAGAAGGTCATTATACTGTTCCCAGGCCTGGTATAATGATTCATCTCCTTCTTGCTTGAAGTTGTGGATGTCTTCAAGCTGCTTTGCGGTCATGGAATGTGGGCAGTACCTTTGGATAAAGGCCTTCTTAAGGAGATCCCAGGTATTGATAGTTCCTGAAGCTAGTATGTCCACCCATCTTTTAGCGACTCCAGTAAGAGTAAAGGGAAAAACTCAGAGCATGACTGCATCTTTAGAGACTCCGGGAATATTGAATAAGTCAACGATGCTGAGGACCCGATCAATGTGATCGTGAGCATCCTTGTCTTTGTTTCCGGAGAAAGTATCTTCCCTCAATTCGCGCATGAATTGACTCTTGATTTTGAAATTAACATTGCCTTTGATTTTGGGTTTAACCACGCCAGGTGCCTGGTTTTCTCGTGACAATGCTAGGTATTTCTCCATAGTGAGAGTATTGACGTCTACTCCAGCTATGGTTCATGCAGATATAGAGTTAAAAAAAAAGAGAAAATATTCAAATTAATTCTAATTTTTAGCTCCCCGGCAACGGCGCCAAAAACTTGATGCGTATTTTCTTTTAAAATATTTCTTTTTATCAAGTTTTAAATTTATAAAATTCGATCTACCTAACGACGCACTAACGGGCAGAGAACCCGATCGTGGGTAGTATAGATTGGTAAATCCGAGGTCGTCCCAAGAGCTAAGGTGTAAATAGTTTTAATTTAAAATGTCTTTTGAAAATGGTTTTTGATGATTTAAATTGAAATAAATAAATAACAATACAATAAAATAAATAACTGAATGAAATTAAAAGGATAGGAGATATCAAGAGAGAAAACGTGCTAACCTAGTTACTTCATTACTATTGTTATGAAGACAATTTCCTGTGCAATGTCAAACTATGGTTTCATTACTGGTTTCTAAGGTCGATAGACTTGAATGTGCATATACAGTCTATCCTATACTCCCTGCGATTCCGAATCAGTCCCGAATCATCTGGGAGGTAGGTTATCCAGGTTGCAGTGATTAATCCCAACTATTCCCAAAACATATCTAATAACCTATTAAGATTATTAACCCCCTCTGAAAGAGTTCCTGTGCTTTTTAAGTATCGAGTGATTTGTGCGGTGACCGGTCAGTTCCTACACCAGGTAAAGAGTTAGTGATCCTCCCTAGTACCCATTGGATCCCATCATGACAAGGTAATCTATTAATGGGGCAAGCTAGGTCCAAACCACCCGTACTACCAAAACCCAGGGTTACACGATAGTCAAGGAATATCTAATGAAACCATAATTTAACAGGAAACAATCATAACAAAAGTAAATTCATAACTAGGCTAGCACTTTAAGTGCTTAGCCGCTCATGGTAACGGAAACACAGTAAGAGATAGAAGAAATCATATATTGAAAACTCATAATTCTTACAGGATTCGTAATTTGAACGATTAAATACAAAAAGTAAGTAAAGTGTGATCTCCCTTGGACTCCAGGTGGAATTCTTTAAAGGTTGGAAGCCTTTGTCGCCTCTCCAATTGGCTGTGGAGGAAGTGATGTCGGAATAGCTTGAACGAGGCCTCTATTTATAGTTATTGTACCTGTTACGGCGTAACCAATAAAGGTGTTACGCCGTAACCAACTTACACGGCATTCCATAATTAAGCAGCTATTATGGCGAAACCAGATATGATATTATGCCGTAACCTTCATATAACTTCCATATGTACGTGATCTTCATTCCATATTTGTGGATCTTCATGGTTACGGCGTAACTGGATAAGGTGTTACGCCGTAACTATAACTTTGACGAGATTTCCTTCCAAATATAGGGTTACAGCGTAACTAGATATAGTGTTACACCGTAAAGTCTTTCTTGATCTTCGTACTTGCTTAATTTATGTTACGGGGTTACCATTTTTGATGTTACGTCGTAACATTCTTCAGAATTTACACTTTAAGTCTTTTTTCCTTTGTTTCTTGTCACTTTCCTGCATTTCACCTAAAAACTACAAAACAATAGAAAATATCTTATTTTTGAGTGTTAGTGAGACATTTCCAGATATTTTAGAGGGTATTTTGCCATCAAAAAGTATTAAATATTTGATGTTATCATTGTAGCAGCACGGGCTGAAGGTAATGGTAATGGGAACAATGAAAATCAGGTTAGGTGTTACAACTACAGAGGGATGGGTCATCTTGCTAGGAACTACATTGTCAGACCAAGGAGAAGGGATGCTGCTTATATTCAGACTCAGTTGCTAATTGCACAAAAGGAAGAAGCAGAGATTCAACTCCAAGCTGAGGAATTTGATTTGATGGTTGCTGCAAGGTATCTTGATGAGATTGAGGAAGTCAATGCAAACTGCATTTTGATGGCTAATTTACAGCAAGCATTGACATCGGGTACTCAGACCGACAAAGCTCCTGTCTATGACTCAGATGGATCAGCTGAGGTACACCATTCTAAAAATTGTTATGATAATGATATATTCAATATGTTTACTTAAGAGGAGCAGTATACTGAGTTACTCGAGCCCATTTCTGAACCACACCAAGTTCAACAGAATGACAGTAATGTTATTTCTGCAGTTTCTAGTATGGAACAAAGTGGAGGAACAGTAGAACAAAATCCTGCAATTATTGAGGAAACACGTGCTTATTTTGAATCATTATATAATAATTTAGCTGTAGAGGTTGAGAAAGTCAACTTGGTCAATCGCAAAACGAAAGAAACAAATGCTGATTTGACCACTAAGCTTGCTAGATATAAAAATCAAGAAAAATGTTTTAAAATCAATCAAGAAAAATATGATAAACTTTAAAGGTGTTATCAAAAGTCTGTTTATCAAGAGCAATGTCTTACTAAAAAAATAAATGCACTTCACTTAAGTTCTGCTAAATCGATAATGACTTTGAATGAGGAAATTGCAAATTTAAATAACCAACTTTCAAAAGAAAAATCAACTGTTTCTTATCTTCAACAAGAGAAGAAAAAGTTAAAGTCTGATTTCAAAATACGCGAAGATGAGATTCTTGATAAACAAATTCAACTTGAGAATAAGATAAAGGAATTAGATAACATTTTGGTAAAAACGGGTCAATCGATTCAAACGATGCACATGCTTTCACCTAAGCCAGACTCGTTTTACCACACTGAACAGAAAATGGTTTAAGGTTATCAAAATCCTTTTTATCTCAAGCAAGCTCAGCAGAAACAATAGAGTTTGTATAATGGCAAAGTATTATTAGAAAAGCATGATCCTCCTGCTGTGTATGATTCGGAGGAGACACTGCAACTTGCTCAAGAGAGTCGCCTAAAAATAAAACAATTGAACAAAGAAATAAAACCGGCAAATTCTGCAAAGATTAATCAACTTTCAAAGGTTTTCGTTTCTCAAAAGGCCAAGTCACGTGAAGAGTTGTGTGACGACTGTCAAGTTCAGGCTAACAACCATTAGAGTTTTATAACGTCTTTGACTAAATTTTACTTGTGTAAATTATTTTGTGCTTGTCGGGTCATTTTTGAGCTTGAATTATTTTTTATTTAACCTCGATTACGAACGTGCCTTCGACCAAAAATCCATATTTTTATTATTTAACCTCGTACTTTTTACTTTTAATTTTAATTTTTTAGCGTATATTAACTTTTACGGGTAACCGGATAGGTTCTCTCGCAAACGTCATAAAAAGTACATTAAATATGAAACCAACTTTAGACCACGTTTAGTCTACATATTTTACGGACTTTGATCATCTTACATATATATTTTATATGTCATACTTTTATTTTCCGTGTTTACGTAAACTTTGCACGTTTCGCGTTTTTAGCTCTAGCATGCACCACCGTTACACCATTAGCCATTTGTGTATACACTTAACATTACAATTAAAAATAGAATTAATATATATATATATATATATATATATATATATATATATATATATATATATATATATATATATATATATATATATATATATATATATATACTAGTTACGTAACCCGCCCGACGGGCGGGTTCGCTTTAGTATATTTTTTTAGAACGCTTTGTGTGTGTTTTGCTTAATAATTGCGATGGCCGAGTCTAGTTGCCCTGTACGGATCAAAACGGTTAGTTAGTTATGGATTGGTGTTTTTTAGTCTTGTTACTATCCGCCCTTTCGGCCGGTTTTGCTTTAGTACTATCCGCCCTTTCGGGCGGTTTTGCTTGAGTATTATTATTTAGTAAAGTTTTTGTGAGTTATGGTTAATAAGTTCGTTGGTCGATTCTAGTTGCCATGTACGTATCAAAAATGTTTAGTTAGTTATTGGATGGTGTATTTTTGTTTGGTTTCTATTCAAGTGTTATGTAAGGTTGTGGTTTTTTTTTTGTTCGGTTACTATTGCGTCATTACATATTTTTAATTGTTATTTTTGTGTTTTATGTTCTGCGAATTGTGAATTGGTCGGTTTGTGTTGGTTCGTTTTGTGTTTTTACTTTTTGGTCATTGTGTACATATGTTTAACAGTGTTGTTATTGTGTAAATGTATTTAACCGTAGTGTATGTCTTTGGAAATTAAAATAATGGATTGAGTATTGGAGTGTATTAGTTATATTTGTTTTTAATAATTTTGTTGTCAAGACATTTGAAAACTTTGTGCCGTTATTATTAATTGAGTTTTTTTTAATTTTAATAATAAACGTTGTTGCTTTTTTGTTGTCTAAAAGGCAATTGATTTTTTTGACTGATAATTTGCCCCATAACATTTAG
>BQNB010145017.1:0-16774 GCA_026074375.1 Tanacetum coccineum
AGGATTAAAAAAACATTTTTTAACTAAGAAAATCAAAAAGAAACTAAAAATGTGTTTTTACCATTATACCCTTTTAATTAAACAAATAATACTAAATTCTTATTGGTCTAAAGTGGTTCTGTAGGTTCTGTACAAAAAAGTGGTTCTGTACTATGATTTATAAAATGTTACTTCAAACCAAATGACAATTTGCAAGCACATGACTTTCCAATGTTGTTGCAAAACAACGTTCAACATCATGTATCATTTATGCATTCACACATTATTTTCAGCAGCTTCCAAATATATCTTCATAGAAGTCTCAATCTTACCATCAATGGATAATTGTTGTTCCTAAATAAAGACATTGTGTTACACAAAACTTTAAAATGGCATACTAAGTATACACATAAATACATATTAACCATGAACATAATAAACCCTAACGTAGTTTATTCTGACATAAACTCTTTACTTAATGTTGGAAGATATAACATAGCATGAAGCTTTTTTCCAACTTATTGAATATCACACACTCAATCTCAATGCCACTGAATATCAATAAACCATTACATAGATGCATGTTTTACAAAATACATCAAACTATCATATCTAAGGCAAACAATAATAGTATGGCAACTTACCTAGCATCCCGAATTGTCATAAAAGTTGTTGTCACTTTCAGTTGACTCATAATTCACCCTAGCTAGATATCTGAATTTTTTTTATCTTATTATGTATTGATATATATACTGAATAGCCACATAATTAAGCATATAAATTTGAAGTATTGTCATTAAACTTAAGAACATGTATTGCAAAGGTCAGTTAACATATCAGTACACTTGTAATTTGTTTGTATCTTGCTCTCGTTGTTACGTCATTGATAATACGATATGGGTGGGTGGGTAGAAAATTTCAAACGGTTGCAATTAGGAACCACCCTGAAACAACGTAAAACAAAAACTATTACGGGTTTAAAATGTTTTGCAGGTCTTCTCACATCAACATCCCTTGCAATCGCTTGAATTTTATGACCCTGCAGACAAATGTAGTTATTAGTTTTCGGTGAATCTGATAAGCATTTTATTGATATTTATAATCAATTATTTGTAAAACATGAATAATATAACACATTAATTTGACGTACATACTTTCTCGTTTAATAGAATCTACTCCATATATTGAACAATTCCCTCTACGTCCTCATTAGAGCACTGGGAGTGGTGGTGCCAAACTCTTGGTGCCAAACTCAAAAAGTGGTGCCACGTCAGCAAAAGAGAGTTTGACACCAGAAATGGTATGGCACCAGAATTCAGTGGCATTGGTTTGGCACCAGAATTCTGGTGCCATAACATTTTTTTATTATTTTTAATTTTTTTTTTCATATTTATTTAAAATACACTTATTTATATAACTAAAAATAAAATTAATTGAAATTAAAAACATTACATTAAAAAAATTATGAGAGACTAATAGTGTCAACTTATAAAAGAATAAGGTTTAAAAAAATTAAAAATTAAAAAAAAAATACTGTATATCATATTGGGTCTTCTTCTTCCTTGCGTCTTCCACCATTCTTCAACCTGCAAAAAAAAAAAATTAACAAAAAACATACTCACAAACACAAAACACAAAACATAAAACACAAAACACAAAACACAAACACACAGCAAACCTAAAAAAAGTAAAAATAGAACCGCGTGGGCTGTTAGCCATGGCGCGAGAAGGTTTGGCGCAAGCCACGGAGTGGTGCGTCGTCGGCCTTTCTCGCGCCAAGACTTGGCGCCAAGCTACCAACTAACCGTTCCCTTTGCTCTTATACCACCACGTTCATGTCACCATCAACTTAATGTCACATGAACATTTTACAGGAATTAGATCATGAATAAAGTCAATGTTTGCGTCCATAGTATCTGAAATTTCATCGACGAGGCTCGGAACCCATAACTTGATGTGTCATCACTTGCTAACTTAACAGATCTTACAACCATGGAAAAGCTGATAGTGCGAGACCCTCATTCCTATCACCTTATTACCACACAATCAGGTACCTGTCGATCATTTCAATATCGCCTTGGTTGCTTTCAATGCATTTGTTCATTGGTCGGGTTTAGGGAGTGTGTTCAGGGGGTGGGTTCAGCTGATGGGTTTCATGGGTGGGTTCAGTGGGTTGACAGTTCTTATTAGCGAATTAAATAATGGTGTTATATAGATTGTGTAATACAATTTTTATTTATATAATCCTCATATAACAATTTAAGTTGCTCTATATTATGTATACGTTAGGTTATAGAAATTAGAAAACCAAAAGATCAACTTTTATTATACTCTTTGGTTTTGTAAAACTTAAGATTTATGTAATTTGAAAACGAAATACGAGCTTTCTTATCAAACACACAACTAACTTTTAATTACTCAATATGAGATGACAAACTTGCTTGTATTTTAGTTTCAGGCATATTATCATATATGATATATTATAGTGTTAAAAAAGTTTGCTTTCAAGTAGATTATCATATATGATATTATACACAAAACTAAATTTGTAGTAATCACAAGGAGATCACAAACAGCTTGTATTTTATTTTCAAGCACATCATCATATATGATATAGTATAAATGCTTAAAACCTACCTTATATCATATATGATGCAGTACATAATTTTTTACAATTTTTTTAGACAACTTATCATATATGATTTTTCACTAACAGGTCATACTATATCTGTTCAGCATAGATTAAGCCATAAAACCTGATAATTCATAAAAATAAGCTAATAAGTTAGCTTATTATTCATCATAATAAATTTAGATGATTATAATTCATATGCTTATTCACATCAATAACCTAATAAGTTAGCTTATCAATCAATACGATTAAATCACATAATTCGTCAAATAAGTTATAAAATGATAAGATGAATTATAAGCTTATTCACATCAAATAAGCTAAAAATAAGATATATAAAAACAGATCAGATGAACTTTTACCTGATGTTAATGAACCGAAGAAGGAGATAATTGATTTACGAAGGAGATGATCGATTGATTAGATGTTCGTGATGATAGATTAAGATCTGATATGTTTGTGTGTGTTTTTCATGTGAGTTAGGTGAGAGAGAGATGGATAGATCTAAAAAAGACGGGTGTAAGTGATTGGAGGTTGGTTGGTGTGGGACGTTAAATGTCTAAACTACCCCTGCGTCCTTTTAATTTATTTATTTATTTTTTTAAATAATAAAACCCTCTTTAATCTCTACCCTTTCTTTTTTTTTAGATGGATGGTTGGGATTAGTCCCCCAGTATCCAAGAAAAAGAAGGTTTCTAATATAACCTCCATCATAATATTATATATGAAAACTAATAAATATCTGACAAACCTTTATATAAATATTTGTTAATTGTTTTCCAAATCTAGTCGTGGCAATTTGAGACCCGTGGGTCTCACTTAATATTAAAGAAAGGTCTAGTTGTATCTAGCATATTGTTAGGCCAATTCAGAATAACACATATCCTCTCTTAAAATTATAGATGGATCTACATTGGTCTCCCAAGGGGTCTAGATACGACTCCCTAATTCCCTAAATATTATCGATGGATCTCCCATGTGGGTCAAAAGTGTTTTTTTATTTGTTTTAAACGTATTTATCAACTTTTTTACATTTTCATCTCTTTTTGTTCTTTTTCGTACGTTCTTGAACATTTTCGACCGTTTAAGTACGTTTTCTTCCATTTTCGTCTGTTTTCGTATGTCTTCAGTCGTTTTCGTTCGTTTTAGAATGTTTTCGACTATTTTCTTACATGCCCGTCCGTTTTCGATCGTTTATTCCATTTTCTTACGTTTTAGATCGTTTTCTTCGGTTTTCGGGCTGTTCTCGTTCGTTTTCACCCGTTTTCGAACGTTTTCGTCGGTTTTCGACCGTTTTAATACCTTTTCGTGTGTTTCGTTAGTCTCGTATGCGTTGTCGATTTTCGTACGTTTTCGACCGTCTTCGTACGTTTTCGTCAGTTTTTGTCCAATTTCGACTGATTTCTTACGCTTTCTTTTGTTTTCTTCCATTTTTGACTGTTTGCGTATGTCTTCGTACGTTCTCGTACATTTTCGTCCGTTTTCGTCTGTTTTCACCCGTTTTCGTCTGTTTTCGTAATTCTTCTTACGTTTTCGTCCGTTTTTATACGTTTTCCTCTGTTTTCGTTCTTGTTCGACCGTTTTCGTACGTTTTTGACCGTTTTCGTATGTTGCCTCATGTTTTCGTACGTTTTCGACCGTTTTTGTATGTCTTCGGTCGTTTTTCGTTCGTTTTGTAACTTTTTTCGTTATGTTGCCTCATGTTCTTCGTACGTTTTTGACCGTTTTTAGTTTTGTCTTCGTTGCGATCGTTTTTCTTTCGGTAGTTTCGTCCGTTTGTTTTCGTAGGTTTTCTTCCCTTTTCGTCCGTTTTCATATGTTTTAGTCTGTATTTGTATGTTTTCGTACGTTTTTAAAAGTCTTTTACGTTTTCGTCCGTTTTTGTACGTTTTTATACGTACAAAATGAATTAAAGCGTATGAAAACTATAAAAACGTACAAAATGGTAACAAAAAAATGGGAGAAAACATGGGAAAATAGGAAAAACAGATTAGACGAATGAAAAACGAAAATGAACAAAACGGAGATAACGGGACCAAGATCGATACGAAAATGTAAAAATCGAAAGGGAAAACGTTATAAACGGGAAACAAAAAAAGTATTAAATCGAACGGAAAAGTACAAGACGTCGAAAGCGGACGAAAAAGTTCAAAAATTGTTCAAAACCGTTCCGAAAACGTACGAAGGAAAACAGGCACAAGGATGAAAACGGACGATACGTAAGAGAAAACGTACGGTAAAAAACAAACACATAATGCGTTGTATAAACGTTACGACCTGTATAATATCGTTTAAAAAAAGTTTATGACGATGGACGGGAAAACGATAGTAAACGACTCGAAATCGGGACGAAAACAGTCGAAAAACGAAACGATATGAAGAAAAACGGATCGAAAAGATCAAAACGGACCTACAAAAAAAAAAACAAACTCAAATCACAAAAAAAAACCACCAAAAACCAACCCAAAACAAAAACACACCCAAACACATAAAAAACCAACCAACACAAAAAAACACACATCACAAAAAAATATATAACAAAACACCCCAAACCCCCCCACCCCTACCACCAACCCAACAAAAATACGTTCAAAAATTGTACCTTAAAACGGGGAAACGAAAAAAAAAAATTTCTAAATAACAGTCGAAGAATATGGAAGCCAGACGAAATCGTCGAAACAAGTCGGAATAACGTCAAAACCTTTACGAAAAACGGGTCGGAAAACTAACGGAAAATAGACAAAAAACTGTTCGAAACTGAATGAAAACAGATGTAAATGGTCATGAACAGAGAAACATCGTTCAAAATATCGTACGTAAACAGACGAAAAACGTTTATAAAACGTACGAAAACGGTTGAAAAAGTATAAAAGAGCCGAAAAACGTTCAAAACGTACGAAAACGGAATTGAAAACAAGTCTAAGAAGAGGACGGAAACGTTTAAAAACGTACGAAACGGACACTAAAAACCGTCGGAAAATGGATGAACCGTTCAAAAATGTAAGGAAAAAGCGACCAAAAACGATACGAAGACGTACAAAGGACGGTATAATACTGGGGATTGATGTATTAGTTTCGGTTAAGTACTATAGCTGCACAATTGACTTCTAAAATAATTTAGTTATCAAATACCTATATAGACCGGAAACCAACACATTAGACCGACCCAATCTAGAACAAACTCATATAGATCATGTCTCTAGAAGACCCATTTAGACCCAAACCCATCTTAGACTTGGGACCCAAACCGACCCGACGACTCTTTTTTCGACCACCTCTATCTAATCGTTTGTTTTACAATGTTCGTTAATACACTCGGTCACCACTCATATAATAATAATCTTGGGCAAAACCCATACCAAACGGGATAAGCTATGAAGAATTTAAAAAAACATTCTTATTGCTACGGAGTTAGTGTGCTGCGTTTTACCAAACTATGCCTATAATAGATTACAACATTTTAATCTATATGCATAATTTGATGATTATTTACGTTTCTGTGCTCTCTTTGGACGTCCACGAGTATCCTTTATCGCACATGTAAGTAGGGGTGTCAAAAAACCCGAATCCGACCCGGACCCAAACCCGATTAATCATATTCAGGTCGTGTTACTCGGGTCAAAAAATTTATTTTGTGGTCACTCGAGATAACGCAAACATCAACATTGTAGGGTTTATCATATTCAAAAATGTTGACTAAATCAGGTTCGGGGATTGATCGTTTGACCTTATTAAGTTTTTTTATTAAAAACTTTTTAGAATATTTTTTAGTAAATTACACGCGTTCATCCTTATGGTTTGGTGTTGATCCAGACAAGCTTTCCTTTTGACCGAAAAAATGCATCATTCGTTTTAAAGTGAGAAACGTAATGTAGCGTTGGTCCCTCTCTTTAACGGCCTTCCTGTTGTTAAATTATCACACATGAGAGTAAAAGTAGTAATTTAACTGAACTGAATTAATTATAAATTACACATTAGCCGAATGATCCACGTGTTTTGACTGGGGGTAACCAGCACTACAGTAACGGGCTCCATTTTTGGGCACCTATTTTTTTTTTGCACAAAGTTGAATGGAAAAAAAAAATTACAAAGTTTTGATTTATTTTTCAGATAAAAAAAATACCCGCGGAAAATCTTTCGATACTAAAAAATTTAAAAATAATCTTATGGTAAAAAGTACATACATTTTATTAAAACAAAACCACAATTTAACAAAAAAAACATACATTTAAACATGAGGCACTAGCCTAAAATTCGTCCATAAAATGTGGGCCAAAATTGGACCATGTTAAAAAAAAAAATAAAAAAAATACCCGCGGAAACATATTCGATTTACTAATAACTTTAAATATCGATTATGGTCACAAACGTTTAAAACCCATTATCATTTATAAAAACCAATATAACAAAAAAAAATAACACTTTAAACATGAGGCACTAGCCTAAAATTCGCATAAAATGTGACCCAAAATTTGGACCAAAGTAAAAAAAAAACTAGCCCAAAATTAGCCTGAAATCTGGCCCAAAGTAAAAAAAATATATAAAACGTCCCTCAAGTTTTAATTATTTACGATTTTCTTACACAAATATACGTTAAAAAATTAACAAAAAAATAACGTTAAAGTTTTTTGTATCACAACTTGTTTTACATTCATCGGCCCAAATAAAAAGATATCGAACCGTCCAAAAAAAAGGAAATATTCGGGAAAAAATTAACCCCTCCCAACGCAATTTTTTTTTTTCCCGAATCATACAAAAAAAGGAAATATCCGGGAAAAAATTAGCCAAAAAAAAATACAAAACGGATTCTCACCTTTTAACTATTTACGATTTTCTTACACAAAAAATCCTGTAAAAAAATTAACAAAAAAAACACGTCAAGTTTTTATTGTTCACAACATTTGACATTTATGTCGGTTCCAATAAAAAGTTTCGAACCGTCCAAAAAAAAGAAAATATTCGAGAAAAATAAATTATCCACGTCCAAATGCAAAATTTTTTTTCCCGATAGTACAAAAAAATGAATTTATCCGAGGAAAAAATTAGCATAAAAAAAACAACCAAAAATAGCCTAAAATCTGCCCAAAGTAAAATAAAAATACAAAACGGACCTCACTTTTGTCCCTCTCTTTAACGGCCTTCATTAACTGTTGTTAAATTATCACACATGAAAAGTAGTCCATTTAACATGAACCTGAATAATAAATACGTATCTTCAATCACAATAAAAATAATCCATATTATTATGTATTTATTATAATAAATAATAATATGGATTATTAGTGTTTGTGGTTTTAGTTTTGTGAAAGAGTGTTGATATATATGCCTACAAATAAGACCTAAAATTAAACCTACTTCATACATTTTTTGCCAAGTGTTTTTCACATCTTCTCTCTCATCATTCTTCACCAATCAATTTTTTAAATCCACCAATCACAAGTTTAGGTCCAATTTTTGGTTCAAGTTTTAGGTACACAATTCATTTTCCTTTGTGAAAATGTCGTGTGGGTGTTTATTAAAAATGAATTTTGTGGAAAATGGGTGGTTATGAAAATCGAACTAATGGTTTTCGAAACGTTCGTCCATTTTCCATTTAAATTAGTGTTTGGTTTTGTGAATAACGTTGTGTTTTAGAGATTGTCGGTAGTGATGATAAAGAGATGAAGATGGTATATTATTGAAAGAAAAGAAACAAGATAAAGTTAGTAGTGGTGGGGCTCACATGATTATGATTACCGCGTTTTGTGAAGGTGGTCGGAGGTGCTGAGAATATTGGTGGCCTGGGTTAATATGAAGATGGTGGGTTTTAATGGTTTCAAGATGAAGATATATTAAAGATGATAATGGTTGGTGGTGGTGGGACCCACATGAGATGTTTTTTAATTTTTTGTGTTTGAAAGAAAAAGAAAAAGAGTATAGCGAATTTACTATAATGCCCTCATTTGAGTCTCAAAAGGAGTGATTTAACAACAGTTAATGAAGGCCGTTAAAGGGAGGGACCAACGGTACATAACGTTTCCCACTTAAGGACGAACGATGCGTTTTTTTCTGTCAAATGACGAAGCTTGTCGGTCAACGCAAACCACAAGGACAAATGGTGTAATTTACTCTATATTTTATCAGACTCGATCCAAATTGACCCGAATCCGACTTTAAATAGTCGGTATTAGAGGCGTACAAACCAGGTTTTTTGCCGTAACCGGTTTTTGGTCAAATCCGGTCAACCCGGTTAGTACCAAAACCGGTGTCGGTTTCGGTTGGACTTTTGAACCCGAAAAACCCCAACCGGTAGTAACCGGTTACGGTTAGAAAACCCGGTTAATAACCGGTTATTTTTTTAAGCTACCAAAATGTTACTGACGAGGACCAATTTCAAAATATTGACAGATATGGTATCTTGTTTCCTTTTCTTGGTATTTTCGTTTAGTAATGATAGCCCATGTTTTTTGTAATGGCCCATGCTGTTTTATAAGCCACTGATCAACTTATATTTTCGGTTGGTATTTTAAAGCCACTGGTCAAACATCAATTACATTAAACACAAAACTAATACGTTAAACATAAAATACATTAAACACAAAACTAATACATTATATTTTCGTTTGGTGTTTTATAAGCCACTGTTCACGTGTGCAGTGTGCTTGCCTGCTTCTTTCATTCATTCTGCACCTTTACAGAGAGCTTCCAACGGCCTTTTATTTTAACCCCACCGGTTACCCAACCGGGCCGGTTACTAACCGGTTTTCCAACCGGTAAACGGCTAGAAACGACAACCGGTTACTAACCGCCAGTTATTCCCTAACCGGAACCGTTATGGTCAATAACCGGAGTTGACCGGTTTCGGTTTCGGTTTCGGTATGTTATTTTTATGCTTGACCCGAATTAACCCGAACCCAACCAACCCGACTGATGACCTCTCCTGCAACAAAACAACAATATGCAATTTATGCTCATTTAGATAAAATATAGAACACATAAATCTTACTTAAAAGTATTGTACATCAATCAAGAATTTAATCAAACAATTAGCATGCAATCTTCTCATATCACAACTTTGACAATGAAATGCATATGCGAATAAGCCATAATAGTCATCTTGTCGAGGTCGTTGTCATTTGGCAGCTAAATGGATATGCGAGTATAGAGATGCACATTGTGTTATCGGATCAGTAGCGATGTATATTGTGTTATTCGATCAACTCCATAAGGATTTTAGAGCAAAAAAGAAACCTATAACCCGACCTTAACTAAAAGTTACAGTAAAACAACATAAGTTATTACACATCGACGTGCCAGCAGCAGCATCAGCAAGCCGATCTGCCAGCAGAATCAACAAGCCGGCGTGCCAGCAACATGAGAAAGCAGATGCGCCAGCAGCAAGCCAATGTGCCAGCAGAATCAGTAAGCCAACGTGCCAGATTGACAATTTACTATGCTCAACCCAGCTAACCGTTCTCATCTTAAACATAACACTATATTGAATACTATGCGCGACACTGGGATGTCAATAAATTGTATTAAAAAATGATATAGAATTCCAATTTCATCCATTTTTATGAAATAACAATGGACTTATATTAGAAAAAATTTCAACTTGATCCCCCTATGTTAAAATTTTCACGCTTAAAATTTAGGATTCTTTAGCAACTATTTTCCTTATTAGCCCCATTCGTTGATCCTGTCCAGCATCAACAAGTGGCGTCACAAACACCCGATCAGCCAAAACCTCTCCACATTAGATAACCACCATCAACAACCCGCCTCACAGCAAAACCACACCGGCACAATGCGATACCAGCAAAGTCCCGCGGCACCAGCCAAACCTGATCACCAGCAATCCGGGATATCAGCCAATACTGCCAACAATCAGGCATACCCCACTATGAACATTGAATAAACGGATATTCAGAGAGTTGTTGAAATGGCTTTCAATGTATGTATTGTTGACTGGTTTGTTGGTTATTCATGAACATTGGTTAATTGCCAACGGCTTTGATGATGGCTTTAAAAGGAGTTGCTGATGGGTTGTTGATCGCCTCAGAGGTTTCTGTTGGATTGCTTATGGCTTTAAGAAAAGTATTTGATGGCTTTTAGTAGAGTTCGTTGACTTGTTGCTGATAGGTTTGCTTGGTCACTGATGGAACATTGGGTTCCAAAGTCACTGCAATAATGTGGTGTTTGTCCCAGTGTGCTTGACAGGTACACTCTGCCAATGTTATATATACATGTGAAAGTAAACAAATGATGAAACATACTCAACCAAAGAAACAAATCCTTAAACCCAGTATTGATCAGAGATGCTATTCAAAATTAGAGATGTAAAAAACCTGATTTTGCAGCTGTGTCTAAGTAGAATGCTTTCGACGGTGAATCTGCTGCAAGTTCAGCAGTTTCTTTGTACTTGGTTTGAACAAACAATTCTTAAAATCGTTTGACACCTTTGATGGGTCGAAACCAATCAGTCAATCATTGACCAGGGGAAAAGAACATAACCAACGCCGGAAATCAGAATCTTAATTGAAGTAATACACTTTTAGAAGACTTCATTATAATAATATAATTCAAATATAACACACGCCACTGTCCCTCCCCTCCTTGAATATCAACATCGTAAAGTTTCGCTAGAAAATATTCTTTATCTTTTTGTACCTCTTTAACAAAGATTTCAACTACAAGTTTGAACATTAAACAAAGAGTTAATTGCATAAATCTTCCCTGTGATTTGTCGAGTTTAACAGAAATCGTCCCTGGCAAACTATTTTAAAGAATCATCTCTTTGTCGTTCTTAGGGGTGGCAATTTCTGACCCGACACGAAACCCGACCTGAAACCGACACAAAAATTAACAGGTTCGGATTGAGTCTAATATTTTTCGGGTCTGTTTGGGTTGACCCATCTGACCCGTTTATTAAACAGGTCAGGTTTGGGTTGGGAATAAATTAAGTGGGTCGGCCCGCTAACCCTTTTAAGATTTTTTTCTTAAATTAAAAATTATTTATATATTGTTACATGTGTTAAATGGGTTAAACGGGTAGACTCACAAGCCCGTGTAACCCCTGTAACGTGCTAACTTTTGTATATAAAATGGATTAAATAAGTTAACCCAAAACCTGTTTAACCTATTCAACCCATGTAACCTTTTTAAGCCACCAACTCATGTATATATACGGGTTAAATGAGTCAGGTTCGGGTTATGTATAAACAGCTTAGGGTTGACATAGATGACTGGAATATTTAAATGAGTTAAGTTTGGGTTGAGGTTTTCTGACCCGCCAACCTGTCAACCCGAACCCGCCAACCCGAACCCGACCTGAATTGCCACCTCTAGTCGTTCTGACCCGTATCGGGGTTTGGTCCCTTGACCAACATTTCCGTCAGTTATATGGTTGTTTGGTAAGATGAAATGACAATAATACCCTTCTAATATTATTATTTTATAAATCACATTTTTATTATAACTATTATTATTTATTTTATTTGTTTATTTATCATTTTTTTCTTTAATTTTTTTTCTTTTTTTATAAAAAAGATTATGTATCGAACTATTATTAGATCAATTTTTGTTTTCCTTTAATTTATCACCAATTTACAATCATTTTTAAATATCCTAAAAATTCATATATAAAAAAATACAAATGATCTAATACTATCAGTCTAAAAGAAATACTCCAATTTGCAAATAACTCAAATATTCATTCAGATTCATTCCAAAAAACAACAAAATTACAAATATCCTAAACTCAAAAAGTTTTTAACAACAACACTCACCATTTCATCATCTCCCCCATAAACAACTTTATAAACACCTACCATTTACAAAAAAACTTAAATCTAAAAATACAACCCAAAAATCTTCCTCATCATTCTTTTAATCAAGATTTATGGCGTGTTGCGATGGTGGTGATGGTGTCTGGTTGCGTGGTGATGGTGGTGAAGGTTGATGGCGGGTTGCGATGGCGTGGCGGCTATTGTTGCAGGTGTAAGTGGTAGATCTGGTGGCGTGGTAGGCGGCTGGTGTTGGTAGTGTAGGTGGTAGCGGCGTGGGTGATGGTGGCTGTGATGTATGAAGGTGGTTGATGTTTGTGTATGAAGGTGATGGTGGTTGATGTGTGGTATTGATATTTGGGAGTGTTTGTATTTGAAGATAAATAAATAATGAAGAATGGGTAATAATATTAAGTTATTTTTTTCTAAAATATGTGTGTGGTAGTGGGATGTGTAAAAAGACATGATTACCTTTGCACGTGCACGACACATGACTAAGTTAATGGTCAAACTGACAGAAAAGTTGGTCAAGGGACTAAACCCGATACTGGTCAAAACCACAGGGAGATGATTCGTTAAAAAAAGTTTCTAGGGACGATTTTCATTAAACCGTACAAACCACAAGGACGATTTATGCAATTAACTCTTAAACAAATTTTACCCAGTTATGTTTTCTTAATTTTTGGCCATTTTGGTATAAGGACACGAGTTTAAAGGTTGGGTAGTCTTCCTTGACTTTTATATAGTTTCGTAGCCTTTTTGTGGCCTCTTAATATATTAATTCTTTCGTACATACATAGATGAGCCAAGTATTTTTATTATCAGAAAGTAGAAACGATGGACTGAATGATTAACACGTAGCAAAATATATCGTTTCAATGATCAGTGATAACAAAATCGCTTTAGCGTGTGGCAACATAGTCACCCACAAGCTTAAGCGACGTAATATCATACTATTTGCTTCCAAGATTATATTTTGGAACGTGTATGTCATAGGCAGCAGAAAAAAGTTACCTAATGTTCTTCTCCATGACCATGCCTGTGCCCTTCCCTCGGATGCCTCCATCCTTGTATCACAAAGATTATAAGAATAAGATATATAGTATATCAAGCTAATTATACTATCCTACAACAATTTAATCCGCATGTACCAATGCATTTTTATTTTACCATTTTTCTACCTGTATACAAACAGGAAACTCGTCATAATCAGATCAAAAGCAATCACCCTGAGTTAGTGTTTGTTTTTTTAGAAATGACTCTTAACAACATCTTAATCTGACCCATTCAGACAGACATTTGAGTCATTAAGATTGTTTTTTTATGTCATTCAGAGGCAGAGGCAAGCAGTGTTAAGAGCGTTTGTTTTTTTTCTGATCATTATGAGGCGGTAAGGGCATAAACCTCTTATTGAACTAGATGTGGAGGGGTGCCTTAACACATCTTAATGTCTTTTTTTCTTAATTTTTTCTTACTTTTTTGTTTTTATTTATTTTCTACTTTGTTATGAATTTTTTTTATTTTGATGTTTTTTTTTCATTTCTTGAATTTTTTTTCTTGTTTCACGTTTGTCTTTTGTATTAAAGTATTAAATAGAATCATTGTATATGTTTTGTAAGATAAAAAGCGTATAAAATGATATGTGACAATTTATATTTTGTTCAAATTGAAGGGTTCGGTTTTGGACATATATATTTTAGTTCTAACACGACTCATTTAGTTAATCGTTTTAAAAAGTTCAATTTAAACTATGACACATTTATTTTTGTCAAATAAACATGAGGTTGCACGTTTTTTTAAATATAATTTTAAATTTAAATTGATCATACTATAAAATTTGTTTTTTATATTCAATAAAGTTTATATCTAATGCGAATGCAATCGTTTTATATTTAAATTATAAAAACTATAGGTTAACACATCTAGATATTTTTACCAAAACAAACAGTTTTGTTTGATTCAGATTCAGATTTCTCAATCAGTTATTCAGATTAAGATGGAAACCACATTCAGACTTTTCTACCGAATATTCAGATTCAAATGTGCAAATCAGTCAGATTCAGAGCCTCTTAACAAAGAAACAACACATAAATAAACTATTAGAGATATTTGTGAAAATAAAAGTATTCGTTTTATTAGGATTTATGAAAAGTATGTCAAAGCTCATATCTCAATAGTGAAAATGGTAGTTGCCTATTTCTTTCCCTTTCAAAAAGTAGTTTCTGGATTCATATTTTTACCGTTTTCCTTTTCAACTATATACATGGGGCACTCTGAAATTCCTAGACTCGCAATAGTATCTAACAAATTCGTTGAAGATAATAAATTATTGCTCACCAGAAGGGTCGTCTTGCTTAGCCCGATATAAAACCCAAAACCTGAAACGCAATGTATCTCATAAGCATTATGCTTTTACTGAATATATCAATGGCCATTGATAAAGTGTAAAGTATTACAGCTATGTACAAATAATATCTGGTTTGTCATGATTAATACTGAAAGATAATTAGTACCGAAAAAACTAATGCAATTTCAATTTTTAAAACTAACGAGGCGTTCATACCCGTGCGTTGCACCGAGCTTTTTTTTTTTGAGAAAATTTGAACTTTTACTTATTTGAAGCATCGTATAACTTCATACATGTGCGTTGCTCATAGGGTTTTCACATGTGTTTGTAAAATAGAATATATAATGGTAAGGAATTAAGGATGCAAGTTTATCTTTGGATATTGAATATAGTAACTTTGACTTGTAATCTAAATGCAAAAAAAAAATAGCATGGATGACAAAATAATATACAGTCACTACGTAAATATGTCTAACCATTAACAACAGTTCAAAACATGAAGATTGTAATAAACTATAAACATGTCATTTTAGAAGAAAAATAAACACTTGATATAATCATTTGTGAAGAATCAACTGAATTCTTAACAATTCCCGCTTTTGTCCAAGGATTTTGTTTCAAAAGTAAAAAAGTAGTACTAACTGGATTGCTTGTTGGGTTTTATGAATTTCTCCTATCAATTGATTATCTTAAATCATTAAAACAAAACCTTAAACATAAAAAAAGAAAAGACAAACCTATTAGTAAAGACCATGCCTTAAACAAAACTAAAGATGCTGTGATGATCCATTTAGGTGACACTTTCCCACCACCTCAACTATTTCTGTTGCTTTCATCTTCTTCTCATTCGCGCGTAAATAAACAATGGGGTTCATAGCATGTGCAACCTCTGGACCCTCCAACAATTTATAGACATGAGCCTAAATAACATATAGAAAAATCAAAAGGCTCATTAGAAGCATGTCAACTGTCATGATTTATTGACAAAGCTTTAATTGAATGAGCAGTTAATTGAATAAATCGATAAAGAGTTACAATTTTCCATTGAGTTTATGCATAGGAAATTAAGTCATTAAGAATTACATTTAAAGCATAAAACTCACCATTAATCATTATAACTCATTGGTTAGCCACTATTATTAGTCACGACGAATCAGATTTCAAACTTTAAACGCTCATTTGACATAAAGAGCTCTATAAAATGAAAATGGTAAGATCAGTTTGTCATACATATAGTAGAAGCTTAACCGTAGTTCACCATCAATATCGAATCGATAAATTCTGGTTTTAAACATGTTGGTTATTGTGAGATTTAAACGTATTGATGTCATGATCAAATGAATGGTTACTTATAACGTGAACCTCCTCACAAAACCCACCGTTTTTATAAACATTTTAACATTAAAAATTGCTTCTAGTATAGAAGTTCTATACCAAAATGCATGATTGAATGTTCACAAGTTGCATTCTAAAGCCAAAAGAAGGATTAGAATCCACTAAAGTTGAGTCAAACATGATACATCATGTTCACCAATCACAAATAAGTTAAATGTATAAAACATTTATTTTTAATAAAAACAAGGGCCCACTTATTTATTTACACTCACAACAAACTTAACATGATGTATCATGTTTGACCACAACTTGAGAGGATCTTTTTCCCCAAAAGGAAGGTGTCAAGTTGCTTACTTCTTGCACCATTATAGGTTAGGCTACTCTTCCCTATCCCAAGTCTTCTTAAAGTCTTTTGTAATTATACATAGAAAATAGTTATTACTAGTCAAGGAATTAGTGGATGATAGACAATAAGTGTTGCGAGTGGTGCTATTTGGATGGCATGATTAAAGTAATAAGTCTAGTCTTCCCACTCCCAATTTTCTTCAAAGTCTTTTATGTACATTATACATAGAAATCATGTACTATTAGTTAAAATGTACTATCATATTGTTTCTTCAAGACTATACCTTCAAATATCTAACAACCAACAAATAGTTACTATGGGCAGGGCCAATGTTTTTAGTGTTTTCCTTTTAAAAACACTTATATACATAT
>BQNB010145018.1:4297-16774 GCA_026074375.1 Tanacetum coccineum
ATCAGGAAGTGTTTGCATCTTCTTCATATGGACTTGTTTGGACCAGTAAGTCCAATGTCCATAAATCATGAGAAATATACCCTAGTCATTGTTGATGAGTACTCAAGGTACACATGGGTATACTTTCTCAGGAAGAAGAGTCAAGCACCTGAAATGATTATGTCTTTTATCAGGATGGTAGAAAACCAAAATGATGTAAAGGTCAAACAAATCAGAACTGATAATGGGACTGAGTTTAGAAATCATGAGCTTGAGAGTTTCTGTGATGAGAAAGGAATCTCTTAAAATTTCTCTTCTCCCTATACACCTGAACAAAATGATGTAGCTGAAAGGAGAAACAAAACTCTCATTGAGGCTGCTAGAACTATGCTGAATGGATCAGTACTTTCTAAGCACTTCTGGACTGAGGCAATCAGAATAGTTTGCTATACTAAAAATAGATCAATAATTTTCAAAAGACATGATAAAACTTCCTATGAAATATTCAGGGAAAGAATTCCTGATATCTGTTACTTTCATGTGTTTGGATGTCCTGTGTTTATTCATAATCACAAGGATAATCTAGGCAAATTTGATGCTAAAGCTGATGATGGATATTTCTTAGGATATTCCTCTGTCTCAAAGGCTTTCAGATATAACACAAGAAGACAACAAATAGAGGAGACTTATCATGTAACATTTGATGAAAGTATGGAAGCCATCAGGTTTACCAATACCTCAGTAGATGTGTTGGAAACACGAAAAGTGTCGGTCACTTCCAAGTTGTAATAGTCTTAGCTCGTAGTTTATGTAATGATTAGATTAGTAATCTAGTCTGGCCCAAGACCCATGGGAAGCCCATTAGAACCCATGGGCCGACCATCCATGCACTATATAAACCCTCTCCTAGCCTTGGAGAGGGTTGGTTGATCCATTTTGTATCATTTTCATCATAATACACTTCATCCATTTTCCATCCATTCTATCTCTAACATCACAACCCACATCTCACTCTTGTTCTTGGTTTGATCATAAGATTACATAATTCTTCACATAGTTTTAAAAAGCGTGCCTTAAGGCGCACCTAGGCTCTAAGGCTCTAAGGCTCAAGTTCTTGGGATTTTTTCAGACCGAGTCTTCGCACATGCATAAGGCTCACAAAAAGCACAGAGCCATGGGATTTAGAGCCTTGAGCCTAGGCGCACCTAGGAAAGGTGACGAATTTTGAAACTTTCTTTTCGAATTTAACATTTGTCTCCCTTATATGTTAATAATAGATTACCTAGAAACTACTTAGAAACTAAATAAATCAATCAATTTGAGTTTTTGGTCATTTAATTCAAGTGTCTGCACATACAGACTCCTCCCTCTATTTTACGCATGAGATAATGTAATCTCGTCATGTCATGGATATGATACATTGCTTGATATTTTTCCTTTAACTATTCAAATTTTTAGATACATTAATTATTTTAGTGTTATTTAAGTCATCATTAATCTATAAATTTTGGCCTAAACTATTATAATATACTTCAATTTAACGCGACTCATATTCATGAAGCTCGCGCCTTGATTTGCGCCTCGCCTTAAGGCTCCATAGGCCTTTTGCGCCTTAGTAGACCTTGAGCCTTTCAAAACACTGACAACTACACCCCACAACCCTCTTAAAGACCTATTTGATAATAACTATTAGTACTTACGCTAGCAGTAGAGGTTTGATACTTTATCAAGCCTATGGTAATTTATATGTTATGACAGGTAGTAAGAGTTATATTTTCTGTTTCTCATATTGTTATAATTTATTATACACCCGAGAGAAAGAGAGAATATCCAAACACTTATTGTGAGGTGCTAGTGTATCTTTTCCTTGCTTCTGGTTTTGAGGTCCAATCGGTTGTTCCATGAAAGCCTTTAAAGAGTAAGTTAAATGCCCTCGATATTGCTATTGTCTAGGTAGAAAAACTCATTTACTTGGAGATAAGCAAATCCTAAGTGTAGGGGTATTTGATGAGGTGTAGTTTTATACACTTTTTCAGGGTCATTTGACCCTTATAATCATGCAATTATGTCTAAAATATGCGTTGAATCATTTCTTTTTGCATTTTTAGCACTTGGAAGACATTTGGAAGAAATACACATGACTTGCGCTCAATTTTGGAAGAAACCAGACAAGATGACAATTTGGCTTGAAGACGGATTGAAGAATCAAGATCACACGACGTCTCGAAAGCTTGTGACACCGTCTGAAAGTCATAGCGACGACGTCTAGAAATTTACGACGCCGTCTGGATCAGCTGTCATAAAAGAAGCCCTAGAAACCCTAGCATGGCAATGGCATCTGGATTAATTGTGACGCCGTCGCGACCTAGAAGTCTATATATACAAACTTAATTTTACGTTTTTCATAGGCATTCTTAGGTAGAATTAGGGTTAGAGTTCGTGGGAGGTCGACTTGTACCAGATTTTGGAAACATTTTAGGGTTTCCCAACCCTTCTATATCATTCCTACATGCTTGATTCAATATAGTGAAGTTCTTTTATCCCTTATCTTTTAATATGTCTAATTGTTTGATTGATATTTGTGCTTCCTCTATCTTGAGCATGCTAGGCTAGATCTTTTAAGTGTTTGCTTATGATTTCATGTGAATTGATATATAGATCTTAATTATATTACTTCTTGTTGATGTGTGTGCATGTTTAGACTCTAGAACCCTTGTTACTTAATTGTATCAAAGATCTAGAGCGGCATGATTGTGTAGAAAGGATTCCATAGGTAATAGTCTTCATACTACCTTACCCATATGTGGATGACCCCCTTTAAGTATTTTAATACGCGTATATCTCCCTAGGGGCCATGTTATAGTCTTCATACTACCTCGCATGTGTGTTGCCCTAGCAAGTTATCACATAGATGGCATTTCGTGTAATTTGTCATGCTTCTCGGAAATACTTACATATACATCACAAGTGTGACAAGGCAATAGAGTTAGGAAAAGCATATCAAGGATCATGCATGATTAAGTAGACACTACTCCCTTATCATATGAATTATTATCATTAGATTAGTTTAATTAATTAGATATTAGTTCTAAAACCAACCTATTCAAAACCCAAGATTTTACTTGCTTTTATAAAATATAAAAATAAAAAATAATATTCTTTCAATCTCCTAGATCTTAGTTATATTTAGTTTGGACCTTTAGAGTGCTATTCCCCTAAAGAACGATAACAACCCCCGTGTCTTGCCTATACTACACTACAACGGCTAGGTACACTGCCTTGGGAGTTGTAAAACTGAAGTGGGATTTACAACGCTCATCAAATTCAAAAGTCAAATTCACAAGAAGACTGGGCATAATTTTCAAGAACTTATCAATGTCATTTTAAAATTGTGTGCTCATGTATTCAGCACCAATGTTCACTAAGGCATTCTAAAAAATGTTCAATAATTCATGCTAAGAAAACATTTTTCTCCCCATAAAACTTTTCATGTCTCAAATTTTAATCAGTTGGTATTTCAAATAATAAAAAATTTATTATTTTAAATAAGGGGAGAAAATGTGATGAAAATGTTATCTAGAAGAATATGATCTTTAAGACTCTAAGTGCACAACGTCTACCCTTATGTGCGAAACAATTTCGAATATCGATGCACATGTGTAAAGGGAGTATTTCAAAAGAATGAAACTATCAAAGTGTTAAAAACGTCTTGATTTCTATCAAACACTTTGATTGATTTTCAATGGTTTTAAGGTTTTGATAAAATCAAATATTTAATACTTTTTGGTGACAAAACACCCCCTATATTACTTGCAAATGTTTCACTTACACTCGAAAACGAGATATTTTCTATCATTTTGTAGTTTTCAAGTGAAATGCAGGAAAGTGACAAGAAACAAGGGAAAAAGGGCTCAAAGTGTAAATATTTGAAGAATGTTATGGCGTAACACCAAAAATGGTTACACCGTAACATAAATTAAACAAGTACGAATATCAAGGACAAGGTTATGGCATAACACCATATCTAGTTACGCCGTAACCATATATTTGGAAGGAAATCTTGACAAAGTTAGAGTTACGGCGTAACACCATATCCAGTTACGCCGTAACCATAAAGATCCACAAATATGGAATGAAGATCACATACTTATGGAAATTATTTAAAGGTTACAGCGTAACACCATATCTGGTTACGCCGTAATAAATTGTTTAAATATGTAATGTCGTGTATGATGGTTACGGCGTAACACCTTTATTGGTTGCGTCGTAACAGGTTCAATACCTATAAATAGAGGCCTCATTTAAGCTATTCCGACATCACTTCCTCCACAGCCAATTGGAGAGGCGACAAAGGCTTCCAAGCTCTGAAGAATTCTACCTGGAGTCCAAGGGAGATCACACTTTACTTACTTTTTATATTTAATCGTTCAAATACGAATACTGTAAGAATTATGAGTTTTTAATCTATGATTTCTTCTATTTCTTACTGTGTTTCCGTTACCAGGAGCGGCTAAGCACTTAAATTGCTGGCCTAGTTATGTAGTTACTTTTGTTATGATTGTTTCTTGTTGGATTATGGTTTCATTAGATATTCCTTGACTATCGTGTAACCCTGAGTTTTTGTAGTACGGGTGGTTTGGACCTATCTTGCCCCATTATTATATTATCTAGTCAATATGGGATCCAATGGGTACTAGGGAGAATCACTAACTCCTTACCTGCTATAGGAACTAACCGGTCACCGCACTTATCACTTAATATACTTAAAAAGCATAGGAACTCTTTCACAAAGAGTTAATAATCTTTATAGATTATTATATATGTTTTGAGAATAGTTGGGATTAATCACTGCAACCTGGATAACCTACCTCCCAGATGATTTGGGACTGATTCGGAATCGCGGGGAGTATAAGATAGACTATATATGCATATTCAAGTCTACCGACCTTAGAAACTACTAATGAAACCATAGTTTAACATTGCACAAGAAAGCGTTTTCATAATAGCAGTAATGAAGTAACTAGGTTAGCACATTTTCTCTCTTGATATCTCCAACTCTTTTAATTTCCAGTTATTTATTTTATTGTTATTTTTAATTCCTTTTATTTCAAACCAAGAACCATTTTATAAACGTGACATTTCAAATTAAAACTAATTACACCTTAGCTCTTGGGATGACCTCTGATTTACCATCTGTACTACCCATGATTGGGTTTTCTGCCCGTTAGTGCGTTGTCAGGTAGATCGAGTTTTATAAATTTAAAACTTGGTAATAATATATTTTAAAATAAAATACGCATCAGGTTCGATCTCTATACCCAACAACCAATTAACTCACGACGTCGATGAAGTCATAAGGTGGCTAAGGTTAGGTATAAGTCCTATGATCTAACCAGAACTAGAGGGATCTACCCATGGACATTCCATAGGTAGATTAGAAGTCCTGAGGTATGATTGGAGATGAATGAGAATAAGGGAATAATGTTGACTAAGGCATGATTTATCACCGGAAGAATCACAACATGGTGGTACTGATGACGTCTTGGTAAACATTGAAGGGGTTGAAGAATGAAAAAGAAATGTATGGATAAAGGGTGAAAATAAAGAAGCCTTCCACACAATTTAGGCAGAAACCGGGTCAATACATAATGTAACACCCCCAAATTGGGTCGCGGCAGAAATATGTTTTACTTCATGAGTATCATTGCACAAGACTTGAGAGAACGACCTCTAAATGTGTCATTTGAAAAGTAATATTGTAAAGTTTAAACTCTAATGCACATCAGTTATGTCAAGTAGCTTGTTCTCTTGAGAAATACATGCTTAAAAGTGTCAACATAAAGTTGGTGAGTTCATAGGTTTATGTAAATATAAATGTTGGATCAAATATTTGTAAAGCGGGTATTGTAACAATCCGTTATTTCAGGTCATTTTACGACTTTATTTATTCTATTATTTATTTTTAGACTTTTGCGCGTTTACTTTTAATTTTTATCATTAAGTTAAATCGCGTAAATTAAAAATGAGCATTCAACGTAAACGGGCATCAAACAAATAAAATTTTATGTTCAATAAGTGTTATAGCATTATTAGAAGTATAATTTATAACATTTCATGATTTATTTTCGTACTTTACGTAAAACGCATTCGGTTCACGTTTTAGGCATCCATGCATGCATGTAAACACATAAACCCATCTATACTTCAACAAATACCCACCATTATACCCAATACCCAAATATATATTACAAACTTACATACTCATGCACATGAACCGAATTTATACACAAACACAAGGTATACACTTCAAATTAAATAAAACAATCCTCCACTAACTAGTATAAACAACATTATGTGTTATCCTTTAGATCAAAGCCTAAAAACTAAACATATTTATCCTTTATACACTCCCCATTTTTGGTTCAATATACACAAGAACACAACACATACACATTTCCTAATTAAATCAAGCTAACCCACTAACAACAAAAACAATACTATCCTTTATCTAAGGGATCAAACCCGAAAGCTTACATGAATATCCAAGCCACACTTTTGTCTCACCATGGTTGAGTAAATTCGGCTGGAAACAAGGATTCAAATACATGCTTCATCTCCTTTCACATCATTCTTACACTAGAACATACTTGTCTACAAAGTCCCATACTTGTTCTTACATCTTTACCTTATATCTCTTACACCTAGTATTATAAAAACCTATAAAACCATGCCCTAATCCCATTCAGACCGGCCCTCTTTTGTTACATGATTTAAAACCATTTGCTAGTTTCTTCTAAGTAGTATACGTACTTGTCTTGCTATAAATAGAACCTTAAAAGTGGAAGTAAATTTCACACTTATCATTTTCAAAGCAAACACAAACTCTCTCTTGTTCACCCCTAGCTCACGATTTACTCATACATTTCATAGTTTTGATTTCTAAGGTATTCCAAGCATACAAGGGTTGATATTAAGGGTATCCAAGGTGATATAAATTGTATTGGAAGCTTGGTTGGTTGATTAAAAGGGTTGTTCAAGTATAAGAAAACTAGAGTTTTCTTAGGGTGTTTTCTTGATTAGAAACTAGGGTTTCTTGGTTAATACTTGGGTCTTGCTTGTTTTATCACCTTCATACACTCATCTAAGGTTTACCTAAAACCTTAATCTCTTCAATATATTAATTTCATATTTTATATAATTGCTATGTAGTTTATCATCACCTAGGTTTATTTTAGAAACTTTATAAGATAATTATACAATTGTTAAAATTAGAATTTATATTTTATACTTGGTGAAATGATGTTAAAAACATAAGAATATGTTTTACTTATGGATTTACAAGCAATGGATACATTTATATAATTTAGAGTTATTTATTTATTTATATAGTTTATATAAGTAAATAAATATAATGGACATGTTCTTGGACAAACTTGGACTATATTTGATGGACACAAATTAGATGACCCAAATTATATCAAAGATGTGTTATTACATGAACTAGAGAACTTGTAACAAATTAAACAAGTTAAAAGTGTATAAAAATAATTTTATGAATATTTAAGGAAACCCCTAAAAACCTACTGTTTTATTTTGTTAAAAATAATATTTATTTTATATTTTCTTAAATAGTATATTTCATGACGATTCTAAATATATAAAGAACTCAAAAATCCGAGTTATAACGAAAAAGTTATAAGGTTGACAAGTTTGCAATAAAAAGTATATTTATAAAAGTAATTTTATAAAAACAAGTTACTATCATAACAGTAAATTTTTGGAAAATATTTTACTTTGATAGAACTTTTAATTACGAAGACATAAATATAAGAATCGCTAAAAACCGAATTATAACGAAGGAGTTATAGAATTTACAAGTTTACGATAAAAAGTGTTTTTATAAAAACAAATTACTGTTCATAACAGTAAAGATTTTGAAAATATTTTACTTAGATAGATATTTTAATCACGAAGACGTGAATATAAGAATCGCTAAAAACCGAATTAAAACGAATGGGTTATGATTTTTACGATATTACGACAATTAATTAAATAAAAGTAGTTTTATAAAATTTCGCAGAAACAGTAAAAGTTACTGTTCATCCGTAGCTAAAATATTACAAATGTTATATTTTGATAGATTTTCTTAATACGAAACCGTGGGCATAAAGAACGTATACAACAGAGTTAAAACGAAAAAGATATAAGGTTTATAAAACCTTATGCACTATTTTTATACTTGTGCACTATTTTTATGAAATCAATTAAACTAATTATATAATATCAGTATATAATTACATGAAGGTGTTAAAACAATTATTATTTATAAACGATCAATTGTTGGACAAGTATAACATTTTAACAAACACAAATACATGAACGTTTATTTTACAAAGTACAAATTTATATTGTTTAATTTTATAAATTAAACAAACATGTGTAAGTGGTGATGTAACTATATAAAATTATATGTTGTGTTAGTTATTCAAAGTACATAGTACTCATACGACCTATATTTAATTAGGTTGCATTCGGACTATACGTGACGATTCACACTATTTGATTTAGATAATCAATACATTCACTGAGGTGAGTTCATAGCCCCATTTTTATACGATTACAATGATTTACAACTGTTGGGGTGAGAAACATGCATGGTTTTACATTTGAACGCAAGTACACTTTTAAACAAATTATGAGTTTGCCTAAATAGCTATAACCCACTATGCCCATGAATCATGAACTGTCAATTACTTGGTGTAAGCGCGAGTGTTATAAAGAGATCTATTTGGGATTGACATCCCCGTTCAGGTGAGTAGCGCTCACTAGGTTCGACTGATTGAACCAATAGACGTATACCATGTCGGATTTGGGATGCTACGGGTTGAACACCTACACGGGCACATTGTTGGCATTAATTTTCTATTCATGCATGTCTTAGCTTTAGTGTCATGAGCTTTGGGAATCGTAATTACATTTTTGTGATATTGTATGTGTTACAATAGTCATGCACTTTGAAATCTTGCGGTCCTACTTTATACATTACTTAAACCTGTTAATTCACCAACTTTATATTGACGTTTTAAAGCATGTTTTTCTCAGGTTAATAAGGTGCAAGTCAAGGATACATTGGTGGTCGTTATTTTGGATGTCATTGCAAAAAGATTAAGAAGCATCACATTTTGAGGATATTTGTTATGTTTTAAAATCTGTACATTTACAAGTGAACATGTTAACCTGTTGTGCTTTTGTAACAAACAATTTTAGTTATTCCAATGTATCAATTTTTCAAACGACTCATTTAGAGGTCGTTCTCATATCTTGTGATATTGATCTTTGATGTAACACTCCCAGACCCTTATTCCGCTGCGACCCTATTTGGGGGGTGTTACAGGTATGACCATTTCAATCATTATAATAGTCATCAAAAGTGTAAGTATAAAGGTTGAAATCAAAGATTTGTAAAGCGTGTATGACCATTTCAATCATTATAATAGTCATAAAAATGGAAGTATAAATATAGAAATCAAAGGTTTGTATGACTATTGTATCCCATACAATAGTCACAAAAGTTAATTATAGTTGGACCAAAGCTTTTGTAAAGTATGCTTGACCATTGTATCCAATACAATAGTCACCATGTGTGATTACGATTTCACCTCTAAGTTCATGAAACTGCGGCGTAGACTTAAATGTATTCCACTTATTCAACGCACGGTAAGAGTTCATGAGTATGTAGTTGTTGGCCCTGTTCTAGTCGTGCTCCAACATGGTATAACGTTCGTTAGTTCAGTACCACTGAAACTAGTGAGAGCTAATCACCCGAACAGGGATTGTCAATCCCAAAATAAATCGTATTGCTTTTAACATTCAGCGCTTGCGCCTTCCGTGTATATTTAAAGTTCAGCAATCGTAAGTAATAGTAATTCATTTGAATCAAAGTTAAGTTATTGCGTCCATTAAACAGTTAATTGTATCTTATTGCGTGATATGGAAATATGAGTATGTAAAAGTGTTTGTAATCAACCATCTAATGTGTTTGTAAACGTTCATGTAAACCGAGTTTGTAAGCAATCATGTAAATGAGTTCGGTAATCGTTCAGGTGTACTCGAGTATGGTAAAGGAGTTACGAAAATAATGATGTAAACATGTATGTAGGAATGAGTAGTGTAATAGTGATGTAAATGAATAAGTAAACAAGTGTTTTCCGTGGCTTGTTTTCCTCCACCAGATGATTGGTAATGGAAATGTGAAAATCTAGGGATAGTGGAGAGAGATATTCACCTCTGAAGGGTTGACGATTCAAACAGATATAATCAAATAACAAGAAGCACAGCCACAAACAGTTTAAACCGATAAAATTGGCGTAAGTAAGAGAGACAAACATCGACGGTAACAAGCCGGTTTGACCTTGAAGATAAAGTTTATCTTAAAAGTATGAAAGATAAACAAAAAATGCAAATGAGGTTTTCCAACAAGGTGGTAATCAACGGGCACGTTTGATAAATGATGTAGATTTTTAGCGTTGTAGTTTTGAGGTTGGTTAATAGTTTGTAATTAAAAACAATAATTAAATGTATATTTATATAACCATAGCGAATGTATATGAACCAATCAAGTATTATCACGTTGTATGTAATATATATATTTCAAGCGATTAAATAATCAATCGTTAGCGAGTGTGTATATAGTTAAGTATATCAATTAGAATATGAATACAAGTAAAAGTTAGTAAATGTCTAAAAACCATTTATTTCGACCTTTTCTGGAAATTCTGCTACTTTCTCAAAATTAAGACATTTCCATTTAAATGAAACACATGATTTATTATTAGAGGAAATTTTATAAGTTTTATAAAATCTATATTTTTTGTCTTTTTGTCGGAATTCATAAAAATTGTGAAAAATATTCTTAGTATAGAAATTTTAGAAAATTTCGACATGGCCCGTTCGTTTATCGGATGTTTCCATATTTTGTAAAACAACTATTTTTATCTCTAAAATGATTCGACAAAATCCCAACATTCGTTTCGTATAGTAAAACATCAAAATGATCCTTCATTTCTTCTCCAAATCGAGCCTAAGTCACGTGTATTCCTTCCAAGATCTTCCCGAGTACCTATAACACTAAAAGAAACGATTTAGTGCAATAAACATACATATTTACATGAATTCAAATGTCAAATGACCCCGAAAAAGTGTATAAATTTACACATCATCATGCACAACGGAAGACTCGATAAAATTACTTGTTTACATGAAAAGGCATTTTCCCCCAAGATACTTATACACCAACTATTTAATTAATCATGTAATCTCTATCTCTATTTGAGACCTTCTCAAAATGTAAGGATTAAAATATTAAGTGTACACACTTACTTCTTATGGAATCGTGTCTTAAACACATTCAATTAACGTAACTAATAAAACACCACCTACATGAAAAGTACAACTAATAAAACAAAATGGTATAAATGATGTAAGCTACTAACTAATGTGGTCATCATTTATTTGGCATGATACAAACCAACCACATTTTTCTAATTTTACAATCATTTATTTTAACCAAATCGTAATGACCCTTTAACTGCCTTAATATTTCAAGCGTAATGGCCACATGTTTTGTACTTTTCTATTTATCATTGTTTATGTCATCTTTATTAAATTCATGTTTTCTTTTTATCAAACGCCTCTTGTTACATTTATTATCGTAAGAAACAATAGTCGAGTACATATTAACTCCATAAAATTATTCGTATTCGTCACGAAAAAATATAATTCGAAACTATTAGAGTTTTTTTTATAAAACTTACCATCACGTAAAAACATTTAATCATAAAATATTATTTACGAAAAACATATAGCCGCATTCGTCACGAGAACCAACATATACACCTTTTAGAGTTTCTTGATAAAAATGATGCAAAGTGCTAAGTGCTGCTTATATGATTTGATATTTATTACATATATTTATATAATAATAACTATACTCTTAAACTTACCACACATGATTTATTAAACATTTGTGTTAGCCTTAATTATATTAAGTCAAACAAGAATGTTATCGGTCTTAGAAAGTCAAACTAGGTCTTGTATTGTAATAGGCTAGTCGGGTTCAACGGGCTTGAATTGTAATCTAATATTATCCGTGTTTCGAGCTCAAAGCCCAAGTTAAACCAAGCACGGCCCGTTTAGAAAGCCCAAGTGCCAAGATAGCAAGGCATATGTATAAATAGAACCCTCTCTACACAAAGAGAGGGTGTTGGTTACATTTCTATCTCTTGTAACTCACCACTCTTTTCTCTAATCCAATATTCCTCTTTTGTTTCTCTCTCTAAGTTTTCTTCTTATTTTCTAGCTTATTGGTAAAGGTTAGTGTTGTGTAATGGATTAAATTGGTGGGATAACATGTGGTATCACTCGTCAAGGGGTGTGTAGTGTTTGTTTTGTGTAAAATTCGTGGGTTAGTTGGTTATATTTTTTTTTCCGAAAAAATAG
>BQNB010145022.1:0-16774 GCA_026074375.1 Tanacetum coccineum
CTAGCGCTGTGTATTATGAAGTAGCACCCCATGTGGTATTCCGCTGCATTGTTGTATTTTTGGGGGTGTTACAGTTTTAATATCAGAATCACTATTGTCTGGTAGTGGTATTTGATGAGGCAAGAGGCTTTCAGTAACTACAGGAGCGCCTTCTGAGATAACTGTAGTGGAAGGTGAACCTATGGCATTCTCGGGTGCCTGAGCAGCGTGAGTATTGACTAGAGGGATCGGAACAGATGGAGGTGGAATGACCTCATCATCATCAAACCATTGAAACAAATCGTCTACCTGTTTCGTTGTAGGAGGGACACTAGGTGGTTCTGGGTCTTTTACTAGTGCAGAACGGCTGCGTCCTGACTGTAAAGCAGTAAGTTCGAGTTCTGTACTGTTTGGCACAGAAGTCATTTGTTGAGGTGCGAGGCCTGAACTGGTTTGAACAGACGTCAAAGAACGAATCACAAACTGATTATGGTCAACAACGTTCAACTTCCTATTGTGATATGCTGCTCTCCTCGCGTTCACACTTTTATTGGGCAAGATATGATGGTTCCGAGTGTGGCTCTTTGGCATAGGTTTGCGAGATTCAGTGGCAGGTTTGGTTCTTGTAGACAAATTCACAGGAACATTAGGCTTTTTGTTTTGTTGCACTGGTGGTTTCTGTGTGGGTCTATTTGAAGTCCTGGGAGGTTCCTGAAAAGTAACTTGCTTTTTCTTAGGCAACGGGGTTGGTTTTACCCAGTTGGCTCTTTTTGGAGGTGGAATGTACTTTGAATTTTTTTTTTTTTTTTTTTTAAATTAAATATATACTAATATACAAAGGATACAATGCTTTAGCATTCAAAAATACCAGATATCCCCTTGGAACCAGCCTTTCGATCACTAAGTTTGCAATCAGGGAACCTAGAGATCTTAGTAACTTTGGAACTAGAACTAACGCTCGGGGTAAGTTCTAAAGGCTCAACAATGGGTTCCACTATCCTAGTTAAAGGACAGTTATCATACAACGCAAAATGTCGTCCAGTGGGTTTCCACTGAGGCTTAACACTACCAACAATCTTTCCAGTTGGTCTCCAAGCTGTCTTAGTAGTGTTCACATTATGATTTCTGGTTGCTTTCCAAACCTTCTTAGTATGATTCACACTATGTTTGGCATGGGGGGTTTTGGTATTCACAGACTTCAAAGAACGAATCACAAACTGATTATGATAAACAACATTCAACTTCCTATTGTGATCTGCTGCTCTCCTCGCATTCACACTTTTATTGGGCAAGATACGATGGTTCCGAGTGTGGCACTTTGGCATAGGTTTGCGAGATTCAGTGGCAGGTTTGGTTCTTGTAGACAAATTCACAGGAACATTAGGCTTTTTGTTTTGTTGCACTGGTGGTTTCTGTGTGGGTCTATTTGAAGTCCTGGGAGGTTCTTGAAAAGTAACTTGCTTCTTCTTAGGCAACGGGGTTGGTTTCACCCAATTGGCTCTTTTTGGAGGTGGAATGTACTTTGAACTTTTGGTATACATCCCTGAAGCAAGTACTTTGGGTTTCTCAGAGGTTGAAGGTCCACTACTTGTTTTACCATGCACTAGGGCTTTCAGCTTGGTATTTTCAGAAGTTAAGGCACTAAGCTTTTCAGTGTACGCAGTACGTGAGTGAGTATTCGCCTTTGACAGTTCATCATACCTTCTTTTGAGACTCACATTTTCTACCTTAAGGCCATCTAGTTGAATCCTAAATGAGGTAATCGTATCTTTCAACTAAATTCTATCAGTGTCTAAGGCCTGTTGGTCACAACTACCTTCAGTGGAACCTACATTCAACACCTTCATGATGTTGATCTGAGCATCTAGACCTGACATAGTATTTGTTGTTTGTATGTGTGCACGTTACCAGGCTAAGCCTACTGAAATGCACCTTACTGCTATAAAGCGAATCTTTCGATACCTAAAAGGAACCATTCACATGGGTCTGTGGTATCCGAAGGTTGTGTTAGCTCGTTTGTAGGTTGTGTTAGCTCGTTTACTTGAGTTATGTAAGTTATGTTACATAATGGATGGAATAAAGTGAAAAAATATTTCCGTGAAAAAGTAGTACTTAATATAATATAAGTGGAAATTACATTGATGAAAATTGTAGGTTGTTATAACCAAGAACGTACCCTGGTGGTTTGTGTATTAGGATTTGAATAAAGCCAAGGTCGGTGACCACAACATGGAACTTCTCCTTTGGCCCATATGCTGCATATGTTTATTATGGTTCATTTATGACTTTTTTTTTCTTTCCTTTTTTTAGCTTCATTAGATGTAATTTGGAGATCAAAGAGGTCTTATATCAACGCATAGTCTTAACTTCTGATATACATGCCAAATTGAGGTTGCTTGAAACTGGTTTGATAATAGACTTGGTCGATAAAGAATTAACGATTTTGTAGTCACATACATTTTTCTCTTGAAGCTGGTTGATCAAGATCTTTAATTGGTAAGATAGTTGGGGCTGATCTCCCTATGCCATATACCACTAATCAAGAGGGATAGGCTTTAACTCAGGTATATACCACTGATCTTCCTACGCCATATATCTTCCTACGTGCATTAGTCCTACGTTAACTGCTATTGCAAAGGAGCATGCTAGTTATGGAGAGATCACATAGTCAAAGGTAATCCATGACAAAAACATTGTATGCGTTAATAGTTGGTTGTATGGTCTTGTCCAATAACTTTTACAAATCAAAATGCATTCAAGTCATCTGCCAGATATAATAGTAATTTAAATTCTGAAACTAATTGGAATTGTAAGACCTATATGTTTCTGTTAACTGTTGTCTTCAACTTAACTGCCTTTCTATTACTTCTCTGTCGCACATGTCAATTGGGTTAGTTATGGCCTTTATAGCTCGTAGGTCCGGTGCTTTTGTGACAGTGTTGGTACTTAGCTTCTACATTTCCATGTGGGATTCATTGGTTATTTTTTGTTTACAGCCTTTAGTTTGTTTGTCTTAGGTTGTTTTGGTTTTAATGTTTTTTTGTTCCCTATTTTAAACCATCTTGGTTATATAGTGGATGCATTATTTTGTATTTGGTATGATATATATTGCCCCTAAAAAATGACTTGTAATATTGATTTTGCAACAAATAATACACTTTCATGGCTGTATATCTTATGTACTTATATAATCACATATACTGTCAGGTTTGTTTTGCATTTTAAATTTGCTCTTTAATAATTTGCAGGCTGGCATGGAGCTCTGTCATGACATACTGATCCTATTAGCTCTGTATGTCAAGTTTGCAAGATTTATTTATGATGAGTTAATAAAGGTCAGTGTTAATCAAAACATACTAGTTCTGTCATGACATACTGACCCGTTTTAAAATTTGTATACCCTTTATAATGTTATTTTTTGTATCAAACTTCTCCTAGGTTCATACATTTTTTTAATGTTGGAATATTATATTATGCAGGGTTTATGATGATGACGTGATCCGATGAGCTTTATTCTCTTTCCGTTAGTAATAAATCGTCTTATTGATTTTTATTGAGTTTTAGTTATGACTTTGTCATTTTAAAGACTACGGGTTACATGAATGTTGGACGTATTGTGTTTTACTTTATGGTATTTAAGTGATATTGTTGACTTCATTTTATGGATTATTAATAAAAATTGAGTTTAATTTATTTTTGGCTTTAATTGAACTATAGTTGTGAAATTTGAGATGGTTGGTTGGTACAGTGGTGTTTATAATATATTGGTAATGGAAAATGGCGCTAATACACGTTAGCAATGATTACACGAACCGTGCCAAATAATTAATTGACGGATGCAAAACCGTGCCAAATGCTTTCTATGACTAACGCATAAACGTGCCAAATGTTTTTTTGGCAAGGTGGATAAAAATGTGCCAAATAAGTTTTGCACAAAATACAAAATCATGCCAAATACGTTTGTTACGGTAGATAAACTGTCCTAGTTAGTTTTGGCACGGTAAATAAAAACTGTAGCAAATACACATTTGGCACGGGATATAAAAGTGTGACGAATGCCCATTTTGGAACGGAAAATCATTAGTCGTGCCAAATACGTCACTCATGGCACCCCAAAGTTAAACGATTGTAAAAGTGTAAGTTGGATTTATCTTTTACTGAAAGAGCAGAAACAAAAATAAAAAAAAAAAATATAAGCAACACGTTTTCTTGCTCAAGTTTCAGCGTTCGCCTTGTTACGCGAATCAAGGGCTTGTTCCTGTCTAACTTTGTTTTCAAGATCTCATGTTTGGGACCTTGTGGGTATCTAGACGACATATGTCTTGCTTGCATTAAAGAAGCTCATTTTTTAAGGTTCAATTTCCAAACATTTTTTCTTGGTTAACTTAGATGTCCGTCTAGTTGGGTTTGCAAGTTGTTAGTGCAATCATTGATACTTTAGCAGATGTGTCAACAGATACCTCAGTTGGAACATTTTGGCTTCTGTGTCAAGAAGATACTGATGATACGGGGATAGTATTTATCATCAATCTCAGTCTCAGCATCGGGGTCTAAATGTTCTTCAGGTGCATCTCCTGACTAACTGATAATCCCAAATTATCAAAAGATTTTGATTGTCATATGGAGTGTACCCTCCATTCGACCTGGATTGTTTGTTGCACTAGTGGATGACAAGATGGCCAGAAATTAGGTCCTTATCCTCGTCTGGTCTATGCAATCCTCATGATTGGCTTGAAACATGTTTGTTGTAGTCAGTGCATGAGGTTGATCTATTTAGCGCGGTGCATTCAACATCACGCGAGGAATGCTTCAAGCTTCAGCATCTAAACACATTCCTTTCTCTTTAGCTTTCCATCAGTTAAAGCTTTATCTTGAAGTACTGAGAGTCAGCTTTCTTTTGGTTCTTTACACTGGCCTTGCAACATGTCTTCACTTTGCAATTGTAACAGATCACCTCTTGCTCCCGAGCACCTGTATTGCCAACATATTACCTGAGCTTTCCTCTGAACCAGTCGAGTAACAATCTGACCACAGCACCGTTGATGAGTTCTGAGTGGGAGGAAGTCCAGAGATGGTTGTTGGTTGGTGGAACTGTTTTGGAAACCACTTAAAAGATTAGCAATCTGAGTCTTAGTGGCACATGCAATGCGTCCATTCGAAGATGAGCAGTAGGGTTGAGTACTTGAAGTTGAGTGAGAAAAGCACGGTGTGATGTGGTGTGAGAAAACATACGCTAGTGGGATCAACAATACTTTCTAGACTTGTCCTGTTTTTTGGTGTCTTTTTGGCATGGAGTCATATGCTTGAGATGCCCGTATAAATTTTAACATAGCTCGTGTAGAAAGGTCATGTTCTGCTTGACGAAGTTAGTATATATTTTTCCCTAATAAGCCGGAAGGTTGTTGACAAATTGGTGTTCATCTGAAGAGTTGGAATGTTGGAGCTGGAGTATCTTCATGTATTCACAAGCTTGTGGGAAACGCACAAAGTTGTCATGATTATTCAATTCCAATAGCAGAAGCGTTCGTACTCAGTCAAACAGTTCTTCCTTCCTTTGTTGAAGTGTCTGAAACCTGATCCTTGCATATGCATCTCCACATTATCCCAAATCTCCTTTGCAATGCTTGTTTGATTTAGGATGTTGAAGATGTATCTGGGAAGACCTTGACTAAGAATGATTTCAGCTTGAGTATCAGCCATCTCAAGTTTGTTTTCGTCTTCATTGAATTCAGAATCAAGTTTCTTCCTTGGTGCGGGCACAACAGTAGAATCAGTAAGTGGAGGATCAGTGATCATAGGGTGAGGTGTAGGTCCATTCTGGATGGATTTCCATATCAGCTTGCCATTGGGTTTGCCTCGAATGTACCTGTGTATACGAATCTTCCAAGACATCATAAGTCACTCTCACCCAAACATAGGTGGACGAGTATCGTACCTGCAGGCATTTGTTTCTTCATTGGTTCCTATTTTAATTTAAGTATGAATGAACGGATCGCAAGTGATTATTGATTTGTTTGATTTGTGTTTATGTTTTTGTTGTTGTTTGATTTTTTAGTTCGGTTTAAGAGGGATAGCTTGTTCGGTTGTCTTGTTCGGTTGACCAAGTAAACACTTGTTCGGTTCTAGTGACTTAAAGCTCGTTCGGTTCAAAGAGAGTCCACTCGTTCGATTGTCACTGGTTCGATTGTCCTTGGTCGTTGCTCGTTCGGTTGTTCAAAGTAAACAGTCGTTCGGTTCCTAATGGTTCTCACTCGTTCGATCCTAGAGATATCGAGCTCGTTCGATCCCCACTAGAGAATGCTAGATCGGTCCTTGAAGTTTAAACTGGTTCGGTCCAAACTAAATCACACTCGATCGGTTTAAAAGGTGTGTAGCTCGTTCGATCCTCTTGTTCGATTGTCTTGTTCGATCGAAGAAGGTGGACACTGGTTCGATTATCCTTGGTGTTTGCTCGTTCGGTCCTCAAAGGAGTTGAGCTCGTTCGATCGTTTCTCTTTGAAGCTTGTTCGATCCTCCTTGTTATCCTCTCGATCGGTCCAACCTTGAATGCCCATTAGGTTCTGATTCTCAAAGAATAACTCGTTTGGTGCTGAAGGACTAGAACTCGTTCGATCCACACGAGAGTGTCGCTCGTTCGGTTCCAACTTCTTGAACTCGATTTGAAACTCGTTCGGTGGACACAAAACACGAATCCAAAGACCCTTTTATTTCAAGACCACGAACATGATTACAAACGCTTGTTTTCGTAAGTGTGTGATCGAACCAAAAGAAAGAAAAAAAATCGAGACCCCCTTTTTTTTAAAATTTACTTTTCGAACCAAAAAGGATGAACAAAAAAAATCCGAGATCGTTGGATGCTAATAAGATGGGTTATATTGATATTATATTAAACATAAACCATCTTTGAATCAAGAATAAAAAAACAAACAATTAATCAAACCAAAGAAATCGGAAAACCCTCTTTTTTTTTTTTTGTGAAATCAATAAAATAAAATAACAAAACCAAATCAATTATTCAATATTGTAGCTATGATACCAATTGTAGGTTCCATGATCATTCATACAAACCTTAACAATGATGTGTAGAATCAAGATGCAGAAAATTAAAACTTTATTGATGATTGAAAGAAAAAACCTTTTTGGTGGCTAGAAACCCTAACAATATTATAATGACTAGCTAACCTAATTTTGACTAAACTAGGTGTATTTATACTAAAAAGGATTAGCCTAGGAGGCCTTTGTGGGCTTTTTGCATCTTGGCCCGTTTACATTATTTACACGCTTAAACGAGCTAGACTTTTGTCTTGTATCTTCGAGTGACCGAAGCTTCTTTGTTTAGGGTCGTTTAAGTGGATCCTAACACTAAAGGATTGGCTCTATCAGGTTTTTCTAAGGGTTATCTTACTCTTAAGTATAGAGTAAACGTAAGGGTTTATACTGATTTAACTAAACCAGTAGTAGTTAGTTCATAAAACACATGTATCGGCTTTTCGGTTTTAATCCTTGAAATTTACACATTTAAACATGTCACTCCATATAAACCATAGTATACTCGGTCACTGTGATTCGAATGATATACCAAGCCAAGTTCTTAAAGTCTGCAACATCACCGGACACTCTATTTTTGTGGGAATTTGGGTAAAACATTTGGAATCGGATAAGGTTAATTACCTCACAATATCTTAATAAGGGTTATTGTGTGCGGGTTATTTAACACGTACATTTCCTTAAAAGTATGCTTGAAATTTTTTTTAATTGCCCATAATTTAAGCATTTTTCTCGTGAAATTAGGACAAGTATAATCTCATTCCCGTCCCCTTTTGGAATTATACAACGTATCCTCATTGTATAGATAAAAACTATTCAAAAATGGGAATTAAAAGGATTAGAATGAGAGACTCTTCCTAATATTTTGCTCGGTAGGATCTCCAGAGTTGAGTTTTATGAGCAAGAATGTGTGTTGTAAATCGCGTTTGATTTCAGCATGACTAAAAACACACACAAGATTTAATGATCGTTTACTTCACCAACTTCGTCGATTTCTTGGCAGCGAGATCCTGTTGCAAAAATCATAGGAACAACATGCAAATCCTATCTCAGTACCTTGGTTAATTTTATATAAAACTAAACAAATGGTACAGGAGAACAATCCAATGTATCCATAAACTGAATATACCCGTATAGAGAAACTGTAAAAAGTATTTATAATACGGGTCAGTCTGCCCACAAGAAGCCGTATCATGTACATGATACGTCGTATATACAGAACTGATCATTATATGTTCAAGTGCATAAACAAATAATGGACTGATAGCTTCCAGACTTCAATACGCCGTCCGGTATAGAGCAGATAAGTGTATTGGATGTCTGGGAAGACAGACTCATAAAAATAAATAACAATCTAGGTTGTCTCTTGGAAGCACTTTTGTTTCAGCTAGTCTTTAAGTTAGACTTTTTCTTTAGCTTTCTTTCACTCGGTTCAACACTTTTCCTTGAATTCGGTGACCTCTCTTTCATTCGTATCGATATTTCCATCATAGTACTTCTTTAATCTTTGGCCATTGAATATAAAACTTATTCCGTTTTTGTTAGTGATTTCCATGGTCTCATACGGATACATAGTTTTAACCACATTTGGATCGTACCACTTTGATTTGAGCTTACTGGTATGTGTTTAATTACACATACCTTTTACCTTTAAAAACGAGCTAAAATAACCAAAAACGGGACTTAAAATGCAAAATACTCACGCTTTTTTGCTAATTCGTATTGTGCAGAACGGGATAATTAAGAAAAGGACGAAAAAACCGAAAGCAAATCGGACATAACCGGACTCGAATGGAGAAAGCCAAGAAAAGTCAAAGTCAAAGTGTCCAAAGCCAAGTCAACCCCAAGTCAAAACCCACAGCCAAAAGTAAAAAGTCCAAAAATAAATAGTTTAGCGGACTAAAAAACTGCCATTCCCTGAAACCTTCATATTCTATAAGAGAATAGAGAAAATGAATGGAAGGGTGTGAATTCTGCCATTTCTCCAAGATGTAGTCAAGGGCAGAAACTGTCATGTTCTTAAAGTTTTAAACTCACCCAAGGCAAGAATGTTGCAAAAGTGCAAATATAACTCTTGGGGACTTTTGTTTTTTGCCAACATGTACCCAAAAGTTATCTAAACAATAAGACGATGAGTGCAAGGAAGTTTAACTCCTGTAGGAGGTTATTTTGCCAAACCCTACAAACTTTACCTTATACGGTCAAAACACTGTACTTTCCTTCATGTGTTTCCCAGCCATTCCACCATGCCCACCCATGTCATTTTCTCTCGTTTTTTGGACCCTCCATAACCAGCAAACATCACAATCTTCAACCCCACAACCCCCCAAAATACATGGATTGCCATGTTGGCAATCCATACTCACACAAAAACCTCATCTACGGCTTATATTACTCGACTTGGAGACCAAGGGAAATGGAGGGACAAGATGAGTTTGACATTACTCTCACACAAGTAACACAACACTTTCTTGTGTCTACAAGAAAGCACAAGCATGAAGACTTAGTTTTTTCCTATAAAAAGGCTTATGTAACAGCAAAAAAGGGGGAGTGAGTTTTTTTTTGAAGAGTTTTAAAAAGTAGAATTTAAGTTTTAAGTAAGTTTAGAGCTTTTTAGTTTGTTGTATTTACAGTTTAAAGTATTTGTACTTAAAATTCACTTTGATGAAATGAAGTTAAGTTTGTGTTGATTATGTTTCTAAAAAGATTTCTTACTTCTTTAATCTGACCTATCATTGCAAATTTGTTAGTTTTTGAAACACTTTAAAGAATATTAAAAAAAAAGGGGGAGCAAGTTACTGTTTGATTGGAAAAGCTTGGAAGAATGAGCTATAATGGATGGCTTATTGGGATTTTAGCTTAGTTTTAGCTTGATCATAAGCTGGGTAGGTTTAAAGCTATTTTAGGTCTTCACACAAAATCCTTTTTGTGAAAAGGATTTAAGGTACCTCTCTTTAAATTTAGCTTATTTACTGTAGCAATAAGCTATTTAAGCTTATTGCTAGCTTATTACTGTCATTGTACCTATTTATGCTTGCTTATGCTTGTTTAAGCTTTTCCTTTCCTTTGTATGCAATTTTAGATTAAAGCTGTCAATTTAGCAAAAATTTTGTCCTTAGCTTATTTTTATCTTATAAGTGCTTACTTGACTTTCTTGTATCTTGTTATAATCCTAATAGCTTAAGTATCATAATTGCTTCAAAACTTTAGTCAAAAACAGTTTTCAATAGTTTTTAAACTCTCTTTTAAAACTTAAGGGGGTGTTTGGGATAACCTCAAAAACGGGTCAAAAATCATTTGGTCATGGGTTGAGGTATTGTGGTTAACTTTAGCCTCAGTTTTTAAGCATTTTCAAGCTGTTTCCAAAAAGTTTTTAGTTTTAAAATTGTCTTCCAAAGTTTTTAAAACAGTTCTCATAACTGTGAGTCTTTAGAAAATCCCACAAGTGCTTATTAAGTTAAGCACTTGTGGTTTGAGTTTAAAGTGTAAAAAAGAGTGTGCTTTGTGTGTTTTAGAGGATGTCCAAAAGCCCCTTTGTTCTTTTGACTTTGGTAAGTCAAAACTTACCAAGTCCAGTAGTGTAGCAGTTTTAAAAAAAAGGGTCACCATCTCTTTTTCACCATCAAAAATCAGCTTGTTTAAATGAGTTTTAGGAGGTCAAAATTTGTGCACAAGCCAAATTGTTAGAGTACTCCATCTGTTTTTACTTGTTTTCTAGTCTAGAGCTTATTTGACAGCTTATCAAAAGCTGTCAAATAAGCCCTTGAGATAAGCCTCTTAGCTCCCCTGGTGCAAAGGGGACAAGTTGGGCTTATTTTTCTTAGCTTTTGAATCCATTTAAGCCCAATATTTTTGCTTATTTTAAGAGCTTATAAGCTCTCATTTAAGCCCTTTGAATTCCAGCTTTTGAGAAGCTTATTTGTGTGCTTATTTTTAAGCCCAAACTAGGCATTTGAACTGTTTTGATAACTTAGGTGTAGGGTATGCTTATTTTTCCTTGTGCTTATTTAGCTTATTCCACTAGCTCATTTTAGCTTTTAATAGATTTTTAGGATAGTTTAGATAATTGTCAAGCTTATTTTCCCCTTTCCTAGCTTATTTGTCCAATGACTTAGTATACTTTTAGTTTAAACTTTATTATAAATTCTGTCACAATAAGCTGTTTCCAACAGCTTATTTAGGTTAGCTTTTCCTTTTCTTTTCAGCTTACCTAGGTTAGTTGAGACCTCTTAGCTTATTTTTAGTAATTGGCTTAGCTTATACGACCCCCAAGTCCAAAAAGACTTAAGCCTTTTTAGCTTTTAAAGCTTTTTAGCTATTCTGTCAACTTTAAGCTGAATTTTCAGCTTATTTAGGGCTTATCTCAAAAAGGTGTAGAAGACAAAGTTGTTAAGCCCCACGAGCTTAACAACTTTGCTTCTTTGAGTTTTCGAAAAAAAAAAGGGGGAAGACAAGAAGTCCGGGTGAGCAAGACTCGAACCCGAGACCTCTCGATACATCCCCCTTTTATACCAACACCCTCACCACTGCGCCCTTGGGTCTTTTTCGTTAAAGACTCAAGGGCATTTACTCTTATACACATTTTGGCCCAAACAGCCTATAAGCTGTTTTAGCTTAATTTCGGGCTTATTTCTTAAGCTTATTTTAGTTTCTTATTTTTCCTAGGACTGTTATAGTGTCGATTATTTTCTATAAAATTTTCAGAATTTTTCGTAGACTTTTACTATTTTTTATAATTTAATTTAGTTTAAACTTTTAAAAATTCATAAAAAATACAAAAATTATCAAAAAAATATTTTTCTTTTTTAGAAAATTTTATTTTGTTATATAGTTTGTAGGAAAATTTTAAAACTTTTCATAAAGTCATTTTTACAAGTTTTTGTTTTTTAAAGAACGGGTTCCGGGTACGGTTTTTGAGTTGACTCGTTTTTGGGTCAAACGAACTCCGTTTTCGGTCTAGTCTTTTTCATTCTTCGTTATTTGTCCCGTAGAGTAGTTTAGAAGTAAAAAATTCTTCGTAGGGTTATTTTTGAAGATTTTAGGTTTTCCCCCCTTAGTTCGGGATTCGGGCTCCCGTTTTTCAGCTTAATTTAGTAATTTTTAGGATTTTCTTAAACATTTTTATCCGTAATTGTTTAATTTGACTTTTTCACTCTCCCAAACCAATTCCTTCATTCAAACTCAAATCTTCGATTGTACCGATCTTCCATTGCAGCCTCGTTGGGGAATTAACGACCCGGGAATAGTCTATACTGCTTCCGGCTACATTGATTTGTGTTGTTTTTGGTTTTTTCTACTATTATATATTTTATTATTTATTATATATATATATAGTTTAAAAAGAAGAACTAAAAACTATTAATCAGCGTCTAGGAAAAATTTGAGTTTGAAATCAGAGAGTGAGTCTACCTTCCAATCTATTTCTGGAAACAAGTATCAATCTTTTGGGCAAGCTTTCTTAATGTTTGTAAAGTCAACACATTCTCCATGCTCCGTCTGTCTTTTAAACCATGACGGTGTTGGCTACCCATGTTTGATATCTTGTTTCTCTGAGGATTCTGGATTTTTTAGTTCTTCCACTTCCTTGGAAGCTGCAGCACTTCGCTCGGGGGCTATCCCTCTTTTCTTTTGTTGCACAGGTGTGATCTTTTTTTCTTTGTTTAGCTTGTGTTCCGTGACAAAGATCTCGCTTTATATCTTCAGTGTTCTTGGGATTCCTATCATATCAGAATATTCTCATGTAAATATATCTGCGTTGCTCCTTAGTAATTTCACCAACTTTTGCTTGAACTGCGTCGGGAGTTGTCTTCTGATTATCACGGTTTACTCAGGGTATCTGTGGTTAACTATCACTTTTTCTTCTGGGTATATGCACTTGAAGACCTCGAGCGGGGCTTCAGAGAGTAACTCTTTCAGTCTTTTTACTTGCTCACATCTTCTTATATCTCGGTATTCTGACATGATGACTCTTGGCCCTTTTTCTGACTGGTACAGGATCGCATAGTGCATTGTAAAAGGTAGCATTCCCAGTTTTGCAATGACAGTTCTTCTGAGGAGCATGTTTTAGGGAGAATCAGACCGAACTATCAGGAAAGTGATATGTTTGCTCATGTGGTGAGGAGCTTCTCCCACTGTTATCAGGAGACTAATTTCTCCTAATGGGTTAACTTGTTCACCGGAGAACCCTGATAGTGTTGTGTACACATCCTTCCTCCTTTCCCTGACTTTTTTCTAGAGCTTTAGAAAATAATGCTCGTATATTGTGTCGCATGCGGCTCCTCCACCTAACAGTACTCTTCCTACTTGTCTCCCGTAAACTTGCACACTTATGAGAATTGGATCTACGAATGGATCCATGTTTCGGATAGAAGGGAATATCATCTCTTCTACACTCATGATTTTCGGAGGTTCCTTCCTTTTTAGCGGAATGTTTACTACTCCAACCATGAGGATTGGCTCCTCCTTTCCGTCTGTGATTGGTTTCGCCTTTACGGTAGGTGGGGCCTATTCTTTGGGTTGACTTTCTTTTTTTTGAGCATTTCCTTTTCTAACCCCCTTCACCAAGTGGGCTAATTTTCCTCACTTGACGGCTTCCTCTATCTGGCTTTTTAGCTCCTTGCAAGCGTTGGTGTTATGGCCGTAATCTTGGTGGAATTCATAGTTTTAGATGTATCTCTAGATTTGGACAACATTTTGGGAGGCTTAGTCAACATGTTTCCCACTTCTTTTGTGGTGATGATTTCTCTAGGGCTCTTTGTGAGATTTTTGCATGATTCCTGGGGTAGACTCCTTATAAGGGTTGTACCTGTCCCGCCTTTCTCTATTTTTCTTTCTGGAGCCTTCCCATGGTCTCCCCTTCTAGGGTTTTTCTCCTGTGTTACTATCCATGAAAGTGATTGGTCTGTCTTTTGAGGCTGTCTCTTCTGCTTGCAACCAAGAATATACTTTCTCCATGAGTCCTTCATAGCTTTCAGGAAGCTCTATGGACATAAATTTTACGAAAGACTTTATTTTGACTCCATGTATGAAGCCTATTATTCTCTTGTCTTCATTGTGCCTGGTGATCTGGGCCGTTTCATCTTTGTACTGGGTTATAAAGGCTCAGACACTTTCACCGTATTTTCTTCTTATGCTGTTGATTGCCTGGTACGTTCTGGTTTACTTCTTATGTTGTTTAAAATGCGTCCGGAACCTCTTCTTCAGGTCCTTATAGTTTACGACTACCCCTTTTGGGAGGCTGTTCCACCAAACTCTCACAACATCCTTTAATATGTAAACGAACATATGGTATGTAACCGGCATTGCCTACTTCTCCATCCTTATTTCTCCCTCCAAGACATTTTTAAAAGTTTCTGGATCTCCCTTTCCATCATAATATCCTACGTGAGGTGGGACCTTCATACTATTCGGGAATTAGAATTTCTCAATCCACTTTGTCAGTGGTGAGGGGTCTCCTCGTCGTACCCGCATCCTCCCCCTGGTAGTCTTGCCCATAGTGGGTTTTGCCCGTAGTTTTGTCTTGTGGGGTATATTTGGTTGGAAGGATAGATATTATACGAAGGGTAACCATTGTTCAGAGGGTAGACATTGTTTAGAGGATAGACATTGTTTGGAGGATAGACATTGTTCGGAGGGTAAACGTTATTTGGAGGGTAAATGTTGTTTGGAGGGTAAATGTTTTTCGAAGGGTAGACATTGTTCGGAGGGACAGGGTAAACGTTGTTTAGAGGATAGACATTGTTCGGAGGGTAAACATTGTTCGAAGGGTAAATGTTATAACTTAACGGGTTTTCTTCTGCCCAGCGACCATCAACTTTGCCTTCCCTTGTGTAGAGTTGTTTGTTGGAGTGATGAATTACAGGCACTGGGCTTCCGCGAGCATTTAGGGATTCCCTTAGAGACGGGGTTCTCCTCCGCCTTTCTATTTCTTGTAAGTGAGCGGCTAACAGCGGAGGTATACCTTCCGTAGCTTGTCCCTCTGTCCCTCTGGGAGGCTACGATTAGAATCCATGTGGTGCCTCCAACTCTCTCTCCTCATCAACGTCTTCACTCGAGTAGTTTAAACAACTTGCGTGTCAAGGTGTACTGAGGTTACAAAGTATGTTTGGCTATTTGAGGTGATGTTTGAGATTGGATTCATGGGTGTGGTAAGTTGTGGTCTCCCTTCAGCTTCTCTTTCTTCCCCGCTAATGGACACTTTTGCTGACATCATGAGTGTTGGTGATGAAGGTGTTGTGTCAGTTTCCATTACCATGATGTTGTAGAAGTAAATCAATGTGTAAGTTAGATTAAAAGTGACTCTATTTAATTAGTATTCATGGGTCTCACCAGGTGTACCACTGAGACTCGAGCCTGTTGTGTAAAACAGACTTGATAGTTTATAGTGAGGACGTGGACCTGAAATAAGAAAAAAAGAAAATCACTTGGGTTAGCATGAGCGTAGGGTGTGATGATGTATCATATTGAGGGTGTATGATTTATGATTTCAAGTTTTATATTTATATTTTGTTGACTTTACTAAAAACAACACTTTAACAGACAGTGTACCCGGTCAGATGGGAGTTTCGTGGTAAGTAGGGTGTCGATCACTAAGAGCGAGAAACAATCTTTCAATTTATTAATATTTTAGTTATCTAAACTAAGTTAATTCTATTTTATGTTAAACCTATGCTAAACCTATGTTAATCCTAAATCTAACGGATAAGGGGGTTTTCAGCCTGAGAGACTGGCACGGGTTTTGTGGTGACTAAAATCAACTTAAGACACTAAAACACACGCAAGCAAATTAACAGAAGATAAAAGAGCGGTCTAGCCAAATATAAGAAAACTGTATTAACCATTATTAATCCAATTAGAACGTTGGTTTGTTTATTTAGTGCAATGATTACTTATCTCGAGGCGGCATATCATTCTTAAGACTTAGGCGGTACTTCTTCCTAAGACCTAGATACGAAGAATTCTGTCACAATTAAACATATCCGCATAAAGCATCCTTATTTGCTGATTATAATCTATCTTAGGGATTAAAGCAATGGTGATCTTGTTAAACCCTAGCTCATAGAGACTTTACCCACTTACTGCTTAAAGGCAATTCATACACTAGTAGTCCACTAACCAAGTCTTTACCAATTAATTGAGAACATACTCGTTGATCCCAAGGGTTACCTACCGGTCTAACTAAGCTCGCAATCTAAGGGTAAAGATAGGTTATTGTTTGTGATCCTATTGGTCTAGATGTATAAATCACTATATGGAGAGCCATCCCGACATCTAGATTACTTGGTCTGTATCACTAGATCCAGTTGAATGATAGGTCGCATACAAAAGCACGTAAACAAGTATAAACTGATAAACATAAACAAGTAATCAACGATAAATTAAGCAATCGAGATAAACTAACCAAACATTCATATCTTCTAAATAATGGCTAATACCCAAAGGTATTAGCCTTCAAACGTCATAATCATTACAAGAGTAATAATTTAGCCAAGGTAAACTAACCGAGTTAACGAATGATACCAAAAGTTGAACGATTACAAGAGTATAGGAGATTACAAGTTGTTTCCTATGGAATTAATTACGTTGCAAGACCTCTTCTGCTCTTCTTCTCCTCTGAAAATCGACTTTTATGGTTTAGGTATCGAAAATATGATTTAGCACACTGAAAACTCATTTTTGAGTTTTCTATTTATAAGGTCTGGAATATGGTCGATACGGCGTATTGATTGAGGTCAATACGGCGTATCGG
>BQNB010145023.1:0-14315 GCA_026074375.1 Tanacetum coccineum
TTAATTAGTTTCTTAATGCTGTTAGGGCAGTTTGTTGATAGTTTGCTGAGCTGAAATCTAACATGTGAAAACTCTATTTTACGTTACCTGCATACATTGACGTTGTAGAACAAGAAATCGAGGGATTTCAGATTTGTTATTATATAACATGTCTATGGGTCGTGGACTAATAAGTAGTTGGGCTATTATTGATGCATGAAACTTTGTTAGGTTATGCACGCTCTTTTCACTTACTTTCACATTGACCGTGCACCGCATCATTTAATATTTCTTTGTATATAATTGTTGATAATTGCAACAAATTAAAAGTTAACGAAACCTTCCATTTTGCATTTCCAGGCAAGGGGCTCCAAAGAAAAGAGAAGGCACACCAGATGGAATTAAAGGGTGAGCACGGTTTAGATTTGAAGTCATTTGACCAAAATCTGAATCCTGAATTCATATGAATTCATATGCACCTCTGAACACACGCACATTCTACACCGTGTAAATGAGTGCTAGAAGAGTCATGTAAGAAATAACTCCCTAATCGATAGCAATATTTTTGTAAGGATTTATATATGTTGTTTCAGTTTTACTTCGTTTTCAATTTGTTTAATTCAGTCTTTTTTCTACAAATGTTCAGCTTTAAGGGGTGTTTGGCTATGGTTGCTGCAACATTCTTTTGAAAGGCAAAGTGGTTAAGGCCGGTTCCTATGGGATCGAGAGCCTTTTGCAAATGCGAACCGTTTACTAGGTGTTTCGGTGCAAGATTCTAATTCTATAACCGAAGCTAAGTGTTCTTGATAAGACCAAAAAGGACTGATAAATACCAAAATCAGTTAAGTAACTCTTCATTTACTCGATGTGTTTTATTTTATCGTTATGTGGCTGACATGGAATGTTTTGTTTTGCTTCTAGAAGAATTATAATTTGTAATAGAGCTGAGATTGTTGACTAATTATCAAAAGTAGAGATCCTGAAAACTGCATGTTGTACATTTTTGTTATCTATTGTGTTAGTTTTGTATGCCGTGTTGATTTTATGTAAATGAGAACTCCAGTGTTTTTTCACAACCTGCTGGCCCTATGCCTCTCATCAGTCCATTGTTTCTAACTTGAGAATTTACTTACTTTTTAATTATCTATACAAACAACCATTTTTTTCTGTGTTTAATCTTACATTTGCAACTGGCCCTGTATCTTACATATGTGAAGCACCAGGTTTGTATATTGTTATCTTCAATCCAATGCTTCGGCTAACCCAAAACGATGCCCGCTAACGGTCTCGCAGCGAAGCGCGGGCAAACCCGTTTAGTTAAACGGGAAGAACAATGCACTTTGACTAAATCTCATTTGCTCCATATAATTATCAATAAATTTCCAGTTAAAGGAATGAAAGGCTTTTTCAAAGTCGAATTTCAGAATAAAGAGCCTTTTAGTTTCTTGGTAGCCCACACTAAAATTTCATTAACTATTAAAGGGATACCAGCTACTTGTTTCTCTTTAATGTAGATCCTTTGAACGGCAAAAGTTAAATGTAGATCTAAAATTTATCATAGATCCAATCAATCAATCATAGTCATTCATTTTTTCATTAAATTAAAAAAATATACTTTCTACTTTTTTAAAAGAAATTAAATATCTCACAAATCGTTAATTGTTACGCAAAATGAAGTATACCATTGCGATGAGAATTAAATCATCTTTCTATAGAGAGGCACTTCTATGTACTTTCGACGAATTTTTTTTTTCGATTTTTTTTTTCAAGTTACGTCTGAAAAAATCACATGTGATTTGTATCTCAAATTACATGTGATTTTTTTCAGACGTAACTTCAAAAAAAAATCGAAAAAAAAATTCGTCGAAAGTATATAGAAGTGCCCCTCTATAAAAAGATGATTTATTTAATTCTCATCGCGATAGTGTATTTTTTTATCGGTTGACGATTTACCGTTTGCAAGATATTTAATTTTTTTTAAAAAAGGTGAAAAGTGAGTTTTTTTAATTTAATTAAAAAATGAGTGAATGTGATTGGTTCATTTGATCTACGATAAATCTTGGGTCTACATTGATCTCAACTCTCGTCTGAACATCGCTGAAAAGAGAGTTGATTACTTTTGATAGACGGTTTGCTAGCACTATAACAATAACCATATATAAATTAAAAAAAAAATCTACTTTCCACTTTTTTAAAAGAAATTAAATATCTCACAAATCGTTAATCGTTACGCAAAACGAAGTATACCATCGCGATGAGAATTAAATCATCTTTCTATAGAGAGACACTTCTATATACTTTCGACGAACTTTTTTTTTCGATTTTTTTTCAAGTTACGTCTGAAAAAATCACATGTGATTTGAGATACAAATCACATGTGATTTCAAAATCACATGTGATTTGAGATACAAATCACATGTGATTATTTCAGACGTAACTTCTAAAAAAATCGAAAAAAAAGTTCGTCGAAAGTTGATAGAAGTGCCCCTCTATAGAAAGATGATTTATTTAATTCTCATCGCGATGATGTATTTTTTTCGGTTGACGATTTACCGTTTGCAAGATATTTAATTTTTTTTAAAAAAAGTGAAAAATGGGTTTTTTTTAATTTAATTAGAAAATGAGTGAATGTGAAAGGTTACATTTGATCTAACTATAAATCTTAGGTTCAACATTGATCTCAACTCTCGTCTGAACATCGCTGAAACGAGAGTTGAATTACTTTTGATAGACGGTTCTAGCACTTTAAGCCAAAAACCATAAATTGAACAACCGACGAGGATACCAAGCAAATAACCCGCGCGTTTGCGCGGGCTAATTTTTTCCCCGAACAATTTTTTTTTAATCTTTTGGAGGTTTTTTTTGGCGATGCTTTATTCGGGGCTAATTTTTTAATATTTTCTTTTTTTTTGTATATTCGGGGAAAATTAGCGTGGACCGGGCTAATATTTTCCCGAATAGTATCTTTTTTAGGGAACTTAACCTTTTGTAATTTTTTTACGGAAAATTTGTGATACGAAAATCGTTAAAAAGTTAAAAGGTGAGGTCCTTTTTGTATTTATTATTACTATAGGCCTATTTAGCTATTTTTGCGGTTCTTTATTTGCTAATTTTTTCCCGGATATTTCCTTTTTAGTATGATACGGGAATTTTTTTTGCGTTGGGACGGGTTCATTTTTGTCCCGAATATTTCTTTTTTTGGGACGTGGTTCGATATCTTTTTATATGGGCCGATGAATGTAAAACAGTAGTGAATCAATAAAAATTTGAACTAGTTTTTTTTGTTAATTTTTTACGGGATTTTTTTTTATGTAAGACAATCGAAAATATAGTAAAAGTAGAGGACCGTGTTGTATTTTTTTTACTTTGGCTAGATTTCAGGGCTAATTTTTTGGCTAGTTTTTATTTTAACTTTTGGGCCAGAATTTGGTCACATTTAAGTGCGAAATTTTGCTTGTTCTGTCGACAAATGTGTATATTAGTAATCATTTTTTTTATATTGACTTGTATGTGTTGTGCTCATGGTTAAAGAGTTGTTTTTTTTGCTATAAAGGATTTTTTTTTTAAATATAATGAGTTGATACCATGTGCCATGAATCGAATTATTTTAAAAGTTAACAGGTATCGAAATGATATCCGCGGTATTTTTTTTTATCTGAATAAATCAGAACTTTTGTAATATTTTTTTCCCTCCTACTTTGTGCATACAAATTAAAAAAAAAAAAAATTTAAAAAAAAAAAAAAAAAAAAAAGGCTGACCCAAAATGAGAGCCCGTTACTGTAGCAAGTGACCCACTGTCAAAACGACAATGGATTTGACGCCTAATGTGTATATTTATAATTTGTCTATAATTCTTAGTTTGGAAGGGGTCAATGATATTAAAGGGACACTAATTATTTGTTTTTTCTTTATTTAAGTTGTTTGAACATTGCTAAAGACGGAGTTTGATTACTTTTGAAAGACGAATTGGTAGCACTTTTTGACATCTTACCTTCGACTAGATTTACTCTTAAAACTTTTAAAAATTGACACCTGGCAAATAATCTAATCCTACGGTCCTGAAAATAGGTTGATTTTAAACAAATACAAAAACTGTCAATAACTCTCATCCAGATAAAAAAATATCAACTAGAATTTTTTCCTCAAATTAGGCCAGCTGTTCCAACTACAGTATCAAATCCCCTAAAAAAATCAAATCCCTGGAATCCAGAAAACGATTCCTAACAAATTAACCCTCAAACTATGTCAAACCCTGACAAAAAACACCCAAAATTAAACGATTATGATGAAGAAATTAACAAAACAATCAAGATTGTTTGATTTTGGTAAGATTTATCTTTTGCTTTTTCTTCGTTTTTTGGGGTTTTTAATTTCATTATTTTGGGGGTTTTGATTAAAACTCTTATGTTTCCTTGAAATTAGGATTGAAATCATGTATCAAGGAAATTCATCATCTAATGAAGGTAATTTATCAATATAAGGTTTAATTGAATTTAAATTAAGAATTTAGCTGTTATCTCGATTAAATGGTGCAGTTAATTGTTATCGTTAAGGGATAAATTTAGGTTTTAGGTGATTGTGAATAGGATGACTTTTGTTTGGAGCTGAGAGTTCTTTTTTTAAGTGTTAGATCTCTTTAAAAGGAGCTTAATATTGAGTGATTTTATATGATGATTTGTTAATTCTAAGTTGCATATGTGTGACGAGGTCTTGGAGAGAGTCAAAAAGTAGAGCTTTTGGAACAGACATCACAAACTACACTGGTTCAAAAAGATACCGGAATGATTCTTCTTCAGATTGGAGTTCAAAAGGTGCGATAGTGGCGATGCATAAAAATATTGAGAGCGCGAAGTTCGAATACGATGAAAACATTACTCTGCTGCAGCCTCAACAACTCAAAGAAATTTGTATTTGGCCCGTTCACGCCTACCACTGCCATATTTGCAGATGGGTCAACTACAATATGAATTAAGAGTTGCTCGGTCTCTGCTTGCTGAGAAAGAGACTGAAATCCAAGGTGTACGTATTACCCAAAATCAGGTGTGCATGTTCTATATGTATGCGAGCTAAACATACATTATTACACATAGTAATTGGCGCATATTCTGAACCTTTATAAATGAACAGGTAATGAAGGAAAATGAAAGGATGCGAGCTATACTAGGAGAATTGAGTACCAACGTAACAAAGGTAATGATTGTTTTTTGCAACACTTTTACAAGACTGCAATAGTTTCTATGCACCTAACTTGACATGCCTTTATAATTTTGTCTAAAACCTCAAGGGTATAATTCATGATTTGAAAACATGAATTGTGTTGGATGCTGAAATCTAAGGAAGCAAATAGGTTCAAATTGTTAATCGCAGAAAAATTGATTTCAATGTGCAAGATTTCTTTATCAATATTGATATGAATATACTAGGCGCATGGTGAAATCAAACGTGGGTGTAGGGTGTAATATTAGATTGTTGGCTTATATTAACCATAATCTTTAACCCTTTAAGACGTTAATGACATGTCTATAATGCATGGGAGGTAATACTAATTAATTTAGTTGAACATGGTTCAATATGGGTTATATCATATCTGATTTCCAATAACATGAGCAGTTTTACATAATGCCTTGTCCAATGCACCAGCTGGAAGTGTCTCGAACGGAATCCCACTACGTCTTTTTAGCCTAAACCCGTGGTCTCCTGGTGCATACGAGAACTGGACCGTTATCAACATAAAAGTTTCTTTGATAATATTATTTATTTCTTATTCGCTATTGTCCTGCTAAATTCGAATAAAAGACAAACACTAAATGATATGCAGGGTATTCTAGATGTCCCTATTCTATTTATATTTTGAGCATTCGTTCCTGCTACAATGATCGCAAAACTTGGTAAGTCATGCCATTTTAATGTAGTTATTCTCGAAATATCAACCAAATTAATGTAGTTGTGCTTAACTTGGTGGCCAACCCAATTTTAATAAGTGTTTCTTGCTAATCTGTTTCTCATTGTAACCATACCACATCGGGTCTCATTGCATCATTTTCTACAATAACAATGTAAATCTGTAGGTGAATTTCTGCAATTATAGTGCTTTCATCAGAAGTCAATTAAGTAATCACTAGATTATGCAGTTTTTATGGAACTTGCATTAGACTGTCATGAAGACAGTTTTGTGTTTGTTGCTTTCCTCCATGAGCGTCTGCAGAGAGCTTGCTTCCCAAATTGTATACCTCATGTGCTCAATTTTGTATTTTTACACTCTTCACATTTACAATAAGGGTTAAAGCCGTACAATACCAACGAACTTTTACAAATTTATCGATTTGGTACGTGAACTATTTTAATTATCTATTAACGTAACGTACTTTCATTTTTGTGTCGAGTTGCACAATGAAACTTGTTTTACCGGATAGGTCTAACTAATCCTACGTGGACATGCCACGTAGGTTTCCCACTAACAATATATATATTAACAAATCTTATTTTGTACATTCAACCCAACGTTTTTCCCCCAAATCACATTTACCACCACCACCCTAACCCTAAACATATCACAAAACACGAAAATGTCATCTTCATCTTCCAATCGAAGCTTTCGTCATCCACCTACTATTTGCGAGCATGAAGAACCCGTTATTCAACAAACAGCTCGAACCATCTATCACCCTTTAAGACGTTTTCTTGGATGCATCAATTATTATCAAGTAAGTGTTTTATATAATTTGTTTATGATTATAATGTTGCACGTTTTATAATGTAATTGATACAAATCTTGTTACTGTAATATATAGGGGTCCAAATGTAGGACTTTTTACTGGGTTGATCCGGAATTACCTAGTGATTACTATAAACAAGAGGTGTACAAGTTGATTCAAAAGGATAAACAGTTGAAAGAAGAAAACTACATATTGAATGGAAAAATAAGAGAGTTGCAAAAGGAGTTTGACTTTGAAAAGTCAACGTTAGAGAAGCAAGTGTTAATGCTGCAAATGGAGTTGAAAGAAAGCAAGTCTTGTTTGGTGTTTTATAGGAAAGTTGTAGTGGTAATGACTGATCAATGCAAGTCTAGTTTGTTGTTTTGTTGTTGTAATGAAAATATTGTTGTTTATCTTCACACTATATACATTGTTTAGTCATGTCTGCAATACTATGGACCACAATAATGCAGTTTGCAAATGAATAAACACAGACCTTAGACAGAGTCACATGAATGTTGGATTGTTCACTGCATTCCATAGAAAATTTGTGGACATAAAGTCACACTACATTATCCAAGACAATACAATACTAATACCAACACATAATTTAGTTCAAAATACTCCTACCAACACATAGTTTAGTTCAAAATACTCCTTCCAACACATAGTTTAGTGCAATTAAAAGTACCAAGCTGAAGCTACATAAACTTAAAATACAACATCCTTCATGGTTCTGCAAGAACCTCATCAACATCCCATGCTTTATCAGCACTTGAACCTGCACCATCTTTTCCAAATTTGAATGCCTTGGCTTTATTTGCTATTCTCTCTGATTTGCTCCTTCTCTGCACACCGTGCATAGCTAAAGTACCCAGCAGCAATGGAAGCTTCAACAACTTACCTTCATGCTTGTTCTAGCTTGTCTGGGTAGGTAATTTCAATCTCAAATTCTGTTAGGATATTCTGTGACAGTACTTTCCTTTGAACCTGCACAATCAAACAAATTTATTATTCATCATATTAACTGCATAATAAGTAGTGAACACCAAACTGAACCATACCTCAACACCACTTTCATCTACAACAGTCTGTCCACTTTCATCTACACCAGTTGGACCACTTTCATCCACAACAGTTGCACTACCAGCTGCAGTACTTGGTCCTGCATCACCAGCCTTCTTTCTTCCAGGTTTCTTTTTTTCCTTTGTAGGTTTAGGCTGTGGTTCATTTTTACATGTTTTTTTGTTATGTCCCTTTTGCCAACAGACCTGACAAGTCATCTGTCTACCACTCCTGCTAATCACATTATCCCTCTCAGTTACATGCTTGATTCTAAGTTTCCTAGGCCTACCTGGCATCTTTCTTTGGACTGGTGGCAAAGGAGGATCCTCTCTAGTATTTGGCCACATAGCTGAGCCACCCACTGGCTTAATGAAATAACTATAAGCATTTTGCCACATTCTTTTTGAGTACCAAGGACTTACACCTAATGCTGGATCAGTTTTGAGGAAACAATATGCAGCAACAGTATGTACACATGGTACACCACTCAAAGTCCACCAATTACAACTACATATCCTTTTTTCTATGTTAACACCAAAAGATTCATCACCCTTCCTAACTTCATAGTTATTGTCACCACATGGACAAACTGTCCAATATCGTTGGGTAATTTTCAAATGCTCTATTTGCTTCCTAATGGATGGTGTAATGGTGTCTGCAAGGTTACTAGCTAGATTATTCATGCTATATAGTCTTTGCATCAAGTAAACCCTAATCTCTTCCAACATTGTAATGCAGACCATTCCATTTCTTTTTAAAGTTGGCATATATGTGCCTTGCACATTGTCTGTGCTCAGCATATGGTAACATGGTACGCACAACCTCCATCAAACCCTGTTTACAAAATAACAAACCCTTGTGACCATCTGAAATGATCAACATATTAGAAAGGAAGTAAAACATTACAAATTTACCTTATGACCATCTGAAATGATAGTCAGATATGCACCCTGGCCTAGCATCAGGTCTTCACAAATACAAGCCAAAAACCATTGCCAATTATCATTGTTTTCAATGTTAACCACAGCCCAAGCTATGGGAAACATTTGGTTGTTTCCATCTCTACCCATAGCTGTCAAAAGCTCACCTTTGACTTGGCCGTCTGAAAACATCATCTAAACCTATGAACTTTTTCTACAACCTGCACTCCATCCTTCTTTCATTGCTTTAAAACAGACATAAAACCTTAGGAAGTGTTTTTGCCCATTTTCTTTCTCTTCAATTTGTAGTGAACTGTTGCACCAGATGGGACCAGTAGTTTGTTGCCTATAAACCTAAATACCTATAGTAATAGCGCTATGAGTCCACCTTCATGATCAAATAGGGCCCTTTGCTTTGCTCTTTTACACTGGCTAATACTAACATTGATTAGAAACTTCTTCTTGGTTAGCTCCTGAATGCTCCTATAGCTGATAGTAGGATCCTTAATGATTTTAAATGCAAACTGCTTAGCAATCCATTATAAGCTGACCAAAGAAACCCTAGATCAGAAATTATCTATAGCAACAGTGTTCTGGAATTAAGGGTTTTTTATCTGACAACAACTTCCGTTTTGCATCCAGTGAATAGCCCAAAGCCTAAATGTACAAACCTTTTAACACACCTGTCTTTTTACACACGGGTCCCTTTCTTATCAGTAACTCTCCAACCTTTCCTTTCTTACTCAGTACTCTCCACACCCTTTCCTTTTCTTCCAGGACTCTGCACAACTTTCTTTCCTTTCTTTACAGAACTCTGAACTCCAACTTGCATTCTTTCTTTACACAGACAAATCTGAGCACTCCTAACTTGCCTTTATTACCTTTAGATGGTGACTCAATCTGCACACCCTCAGCTTTCCTTTTCTTACCACACAAAACCATCAAATTTTGATAGTCATTCCTTCTGTACCAAAGCTGGTACCCATTAGCCACACCATAATTAGTCAAACATTCTTTAAGCGCTCTGGTGTCAAAAACCTAAGACCAAGTATTGGTTTCATTTCATTTCATGGAAGGCTAGGGTCAAACTCTGGATAAAGAACATCATAAACTACTTTATACCTTGTGTCCACACCTTCATCATCACTATCTACTAATAACTCCTTATTAGCAGGTTCACCACATTCAGGTATGTCAGTTTGATAACTTATAAAAGTTCCATTACATAATTTATTTAAAAAGTAGTCATTAATGGTCCTATTAGGGATAACTACATTATCCTCACCTACAAAATCACAAATACCAAAATGTAAGGTTTAATTCTTCCATCTCACCATACATCTGACACCCTCATCATCCTCAATTTCATTTTGTACCAATGACTTAATCAAACCCATGAGTTTCCCAGAATATATTTTCAATTAATTTTTTTTATTCTTAAAGGCTAGGGCAAATACACTCAGCTATGTTAGGGAATCATCCTTAATCTCCACAAAACCATTGCTAGTAAGTCTTATACCAGAATAATAAAGGTAGTATTACCTTTGGAAGGGAAATTGACATTGCTCCTTTGAGTTTTACTTTCAGCACCCCTAAGTGTCATCCATTCGAATTCATATCACGTATGTAGAGATGCAAAACCTTCTTTATACATGATAGGTGATGGATGAAAATACCATCGTGATGGAAAGTGACAGTTATACGCATATTGATGGTTTAATTAGAGTTACGGTTTAAATCATATGAAAATTAGCGTTAGAGTTGATAGGTGATAATGGGGGAATTAGACCGGGTTAGGGTTTGAAATGAATTGGGGAAAAAAACGTTAGGTTGAATGTACAAAATAAGATTTGTTAATATATATATTGTTAGTGGGAAACCTACGTGGCATGTCCACGTAGGATTAGTTAGACCTATCCGGTAAAACAAGTTTCATTGTGCAACTCGACACAAAAATAAAAGTACGTTACGTTAATAGATAATTAAAATAGTTCACGTACCAAATCGATAAATTTGTAAAAGTTCGTTGGTATTGTACGGCTTTAACCCTTACAATAACATTGATTACGAAGAACGACAAAAAAGATGAAACTTCTTATGTTTGTTTACTGGCTGCTTTCTTTCCTTTCTTTTGATTTTGTTTAAATTAACTGAGACCAGCAGCAGAGATAACAATGTTTCTAATAACTGCAGCCATAAGCTCAGGGTCTGTGCTTCCTATTTCAAGATATCTTAGCACTGAACATCTTCTTTGCCACAACAACAATGTTAGATGGTTTGATTTATTGAAATGCAAAATTTAATTCAGAATTTTGGCAAGTCGAGGGTGTAAATCGAGACTGCTTATGTATTTATGATACCACAATGCATAACACACAACTTCTCAGTCTGCTGCTATAATGGTATATACTATATACATGAATAATTTACAAGGGTGATAGGTGGTTGCCAGTTCCCTTTTTATGTTTGTTTGCAATGTATAAACCACACGTTGTAAATCCTCCTTTCTGTCGTTTATTACGTTATCGCCTTTCGGCAGTTATGCATGCTTCTTTGAACTGAATCGTATGTGTATAAGTAGACTAACATTTTTAAATTGCCATAAATAGTTTTATCATGCCTAGAGCTTTAGTTCGGTTAAAGTGCGTATTCATTATAACTTATTTCATTGTAGACACTAATGCCGACTTTTCCTCTCTTTAGTGAACCATTAAACAGAAAGTTCGTCTTTGATAAAAAAAGGGATCCTGGAGGAGTAGGAGCATGTAATTGTAGATCGTGCTTTATAGAAATTTAGATTGAAGGCAAGGATGTCCAATATACTGTTTTCTAACAAGTTACCAGCACCAAAATCAAAAGCTACATACTGCTCAGTCACCTGCATCCACTAAATCAAAAATACTTCCATTAAAATGCCTCAAGAAAACTCCTCGAAGTAAAATTGATTACTAAAGTTTGTTGAAGAAAGTTGTCACGACGTAAAGACCATGGTCAATAAGCCTAAGAAGCAGGTATTAACATTTTATTATGTACACTAGAGCTAAAAGTATATATATCGAAAAGAAGGAAAAGAATGTAAAGACATCTCATTTCTAGACAAGTGTACGGGATAATTGTTTATGTGCTTATTTTCTCATATGCTTTACCTAATTAAATATAATTCCGATTTATTATAATAAAAAACCAAGCCCACTTTTATTAATGTTAGTGTTTATTATCCTTTTGTTCTTACTAATCAATATTAGTTGCCATTAGCTTGGTGCATTTTATAACTTTTGTGATTTGGGATTATTTTGAATAATGAACAAGTATTTATGTTCTTTTTAGTGGTTTGTTTTTCCTAAGTTATACAAACATTCCCTTGAAAATATGGACCGACCTTGTCTTTAAAAAACATGCACTAAGGTAACCATATGGGAGAGTATTTGGGTGGATATTATCATAATGATTATGATCCCATTTTCTATTAAATAGCAAGTCACGGGGACAACAAAGAAGCTACTGAATTAAGAGGATGACGTTATACTTAGACATGTAGAAACAAATAGATTAGAATTGTATAACAAGTTAACAACAAAAGGAAGGAATGACAAGGGCAATCTCATATTTGATTCTACTACAAATAGGAATGAATGAATGAACCAGCATATCATGACCCATTTCAGTAAATGCACGTGAGGGCATTTCGTTTTTGCGGCTTGAGCTGATATATGATAATAACATGATCCATTTCACTAAATAATTTGCATTCCCATTTCATGATAAGAAGATGCCTCTTCAGCTTAACCGAAAACAATACCCGATAACTGTTTGTTTTGCTATGACAATTAATAAAAGTCAAGGTCAAACGTTGTTTAAGGTTGGTCTATACTTGGAACGACCGGTTTTTTCACACGGACAACTTTATGTAGCTGTATCAAGAGTAAAGAGCAAGAAGGGTTTAGAGTTGTTATGTTGTGATCAAGATGGAACCGATTGCAATCACACAACAAATGTTGTGTATAAAGAAGTACTTCATCGATTATAAGTTTTTGACTATTTAGCGTACCTTTTTTAATTTATAACAATACATTCAAGGTGGTTTTCTGTATGTTTTACACATGACATTATGTTAAGCTTTCATCCTTTAAACATTATGTCTCTTATGTATTCTTATATTTAAACTATTTTTGCATTACATTTTATTATGTAAGAAAAAAACTTAAATCTAGCCGTCCATCGGGCGGGTCTTGAATCTAGTCTTGGGATGAAAATATCAACTTTGAACACCTAAACACCATGTCAATAAAATTAGTCCATAGTTTCCTAGCAAGCAGTAATTAAATCTAAACCATTGACTTGAAGTTTTTAACAAGACCAATGTCTGGAATATGATTTTTTCAACGTAAGAATGAAGATTCAATGATCCAGCTGCATCTAGTTTAAGCTTAACTAATGTACGTATTTATCTTTACTTTAACACAAGCTAGTCGATCTTGTTTTTAAAACAAATGGCTTTTTGTCAAAACTATTATGCATCTTCAAGTAGTTATGTCCTTTTTATTCGCCTTTAGCCAAAAAATGTTCTTTACGAATTCTTTCATTACTACAGTTAGTATACGAATAAGAGGATTATAGCACAAAAAGAACACGTATATACTCATACAGAAAAATTATACTTCATCATCTATCAATCAGATAACTGATATTCGAGATTTTTTTATTAGTATATCACCGAAATGGTTTCTTAAATATAAATATTTCAAGAATGTTTCCCTCTAAGTGGCTCTATAATTGACTTTGACCTTTAGTTAATTACTAGTATAATATTTTACCCTAAAGTAAATATTAGGTTATCCTACGCACACCAAACACTTATCTAATAACTTTCGTCTTTAAACATGATTGATATCTAGGCAGAATAATATTACCAAAGTATTTGAATCTTGACTTATGCCATTTGAACGCATAAGTTAACATAGTGGCGGAACCAGGAAGTTAGAGGACGGGGGGCAAAAAAAAAATTTCTTGACAAAAGTCGTTTTGCACACAAAGATGAAGACGGAGATATAAGATTTTTACACTGTTTTGCTTTAACATGGGGGGCAATTTGATTTTGTGGTGGGGTACACTTTAAAAAAAGGTTAATTTTACACTAAAAATCGATGTTTTTTGGCGAATTATGGAGGGCACCGCCCCCCTACTTACAAAGTGCTTCCGCCCCTGACTTAACATGCAAGGTTCAGTAATGACATACAAATTGATACAATGATGATGCATGGATGACTTGGATAACTTTTGACAAAGAAAAAACAAATATTGACGAAAAGAAAGAGGATGGAAGTTGTCTTCAAGGAAATTATATCGTCAACGTTCAATTTATGTCCACAATAAAATCAAATATTGTCACAAGCATATACATTATCTATATATTTAGACTTTTATACACCATGGACCGCGTTACGTAGTCTTTTATCAAGTTTCGTTATTATTGTAATATATGACCGTATTGATATGATGAGTTAGAGGCGTTAAAATATAGTAACAACACATGAGCAAGAGGTAGTTTATTGCACCAAAAAAAATTAGACGAGTCAAGTTAAATCCCGTGCACTAGTAACTCGTAAGATAAACGAGCTGAGTAAAGCTTTGTACGTCGTGTTAGTTTTTTTGTCG
>BQNB010145026.1:0-16773 GCA_026074375.1 Tanacetum coccineum
ATTAGCCATTATTATGAAGATCCGAATGTTTGGTTTTGTTTATATCTCGATTGCTTAATTTATCATTGAATTATTGATTATGTTTATCACATGATACTTGTTTACGTGCTTAAGTATGCGACCTATCATTCAACTGGGTCTAGTCCTACATATTTAATGCGCTACAACTTCGGTGTTATTTGGTCATAGGCTAAGAGTTTGGGATAGCTCTCCATATAGTAATGCGTATAGGTGGAACAAATAGGATCGATAATAACGTCCTGCTTGCCTCGATTGAACTGGTTGTAGCGTTGTAGGTGGTGGCTTAGTACTAACTAATAACGTTCTGATCATTGATATAGTTTGGATTGAGGACTACCTCCTAACACAAATTACCATTAAGCAGTAAGCGGGTAATGTCTTTATGAGCTAGGGTTTGTATGACACACATCGTGTTGTCCTCTAGATGAATTATAATCAATATAAATAAGGATACTTTATGCAGATGCTTTAATTGTGACATAATTAATGTGTCTAGGTCTTAGGAAGAAGTCCCGCCTAAGTCTAAGAATGATATGCCACATCAAGATAAGTAATCATTGCACTGAATAAACAAACCAACTTCTAATCAGATTAATGATGGCTAATGCAGTTTTCTATCATAAGGCTTGACCGCTCTTTTATCATTTGTTAATTTGCTTGCGTAGGTTAAAGTGTCTTGAATTGATTGTAGTCACTACCAAACCCGTGCCCCTTTTTACCTGTTAGAATTAGGATTAGAACTAACTTAGGATTAGCATAGGTTTGACTTAGATTAGATAACCAAAATATTAATAAATTGAGAGATTTAACCTCGCTTCAAGTGTTCGACACCCTACATACCACAAATCTACCACCGACCGGGTACACTGCCCGTTAAAGTGTTGTTTTTGGTTAAGTGGGCAAAATATAAATTTAAAACTTGAATCATAAAAATATACACCACATAGTGACACAATCAAGTTTTTGGCGCCGCTGCCAGGGAGTGAAAATTAATCTTGATTTTTATTTTATATTTTGGTTATTAGATTAGATTTAACCTGTAGGAGTAGTGTTAGTTAGATTTGTGTATATTCTTATATATTCTGTAAATTTTGTATATTTGTTAGTTTAATTGTTTGCTTGTATATTTGTGTGTTTAATTTAATTGTTTTCCTAATACATTGTTCTGGTCGATAACTCGATACGGCGTATCGATCATCTGATAACATTCTTTTCCACTCTCGAACTTAAAGCACAAATTTTTTAACACCTTTTTCCCGCTGGTTCTACTGATAATTTTCTGGTTATTTTTCAGTTAAGAATGACAAAGGTAATCAAAAGAGAGTTCGAGAAACTTGAGGATCTTAACGACGAAGATGTTTCGCTCACTTGCGGTACACCACTTATAGTTTTCAATAAAGAATTCAACCGGATGTGCGGAATGGATGATGATTTATTCACATATGAAGTTAAAGTTGCTAACATTCCATATGACTCAAACAAGGATGATGATTCTGAGCCATCGAGTGTCGCTTGAGTGATGATGTTACTTAAAATAAATAAAAAAAACAAAACCACCAAGGGATAGGAATCCGTCTGATGTTGCATTTACTGAATGGTCGGGGTCAAAAAAATTTAACTACAAAACGATAGATCATTATACAAAGAAAGCATTATGGATTTACTAGATTAGAGTAGATGATGAAGTTGAACTCACTGATGAAGAATCTTCTGATAATGAAGATGAAGTTGCTGAAGTCTTTAGGATCGACACTAATATATTTGATTTTGAGATGCATATGTACAAGGCCTTCAATGAATTTAACTATCTTTTGCAAATCGATCCAGACTTACTTACTAAGGACATTGAGGGATTCAAGACTTATGAAGAATATAAGGATGATTGGATCTATGAATGGAACAAAGACGTGCCATGGGTTGGACGGAAACCATGGATCCTGATATAGGGAGTAGGAAAGGAACTGGAAACCAAATCGAAATACCTGCAAGCCTTTCAACTATAAAACTGGATGTTTGGAATGGCCAACATGTAGTTGGAGGAATGATGGATTATGTAATGGAGGAAACTTACCTAGAGCTTACATTATTGGAAACTAGCTCCATTATCAGGATTATGAATGTTACGAAGCCTTGAAGGATAGCGAGCTAAAAGAACAAGCTTTAAGAAATAAAGCTATCATGGAAGGCTTAATCAGTGATGATGAATCATGCAATGATGGTTGGAGAAGATGGGAAAGCCATGAGATTACCTTCTACGATCATGATGAAATAGAATATGAGAATGAAACTCATGATGAAAGACAAGAGTTGTGTGAAACTCATGAACTGCCGATGTGCAATATGAGAAGATTCGAGGTAATCAAGTATTCATTCGGACAAGACGAAGAGCATGTTGCTGTTAAAGAAGATGAATACGACGATTTAGCAAGAACAAGCGATGATGCATGCCGAGCATACTAGGAAATCTTTCGCATGATGGATGAAGGATGGATGGTAACTAGAGCCAAGTGAAATGCTGAAGAAAAGTCTAACTTAAAGACTTCGCTGTAAACAAAAGTGCTTCCCAGGAGACAACTCGGATCATTATTTATTTTTATTGAGTCTATCTTCCCAGACATCAATACGGCGTATCCGCTCCATACCATACGGCGTATTGATTGTCTGGACGTTATCAGTCTTGTAGATACTATGTTATATCTTTTGATCATACAAAAGCAACAAGGGAGATGAGATGTGGGTTGTGATGTTAGAGATAGAGAATGGATGGAGTGGATGAAGTGTATTATGATGAAATGTTACAAATGTAACAACCAACCCCTCTCCAAGGCTAGGAGAGGGCTTATATACTTACATGGATGGCCGTCCCAGGGTTTGTGGGCTTTTTTCCCATGGCCTTGGGCAGGTTAGATTACTAATCTATTTCATTACATAACTACGGAGCTAAGACTGCTTACAAACTTGGAAGTGACCGACACTTTTTGTGTTTCCAACAATCTCCCCCTAAGGGAGGTCACTCCATTTTACAAAACTTCAAGCCTAAACATATAAATGCTTTGTCTTTAGTCTTGGCTCGTCACTTTTGGAACATTCTCCTGTGAATATGTTGTAGGCTAATCCATTGATTTATGGATGAGCGTGTTACTTGAACTTGTATTTGGACATTTTTGATCTGGAGCATCTTGAGATTTCAACCAAGCACATCTCTTCGCCATCTTGAATACTTTGCCATCTTGTGAACTTGGTTTGGGGACCGACATGCTCATACCTTTTTGTGGATTGTTGATTTGGAAAGCTTTAATGTTGCATCTTTCTTGAAATTCTTTAACTTTAACACTTCGTCACTTCGAGAAAGACGTTAGGTATCAGAGTGACGGAAACTTCTTTGAACTTCTTTGACTTTAATACTTCGTCACTTCAAGAAAGACGTACGGTATCAGAGTAGCGGAAGTCTTGAAACATGTACTTGAGCTTTCATGATGTCTTTTTGTCGGTCGGGTATGAGCATGTGGCTATAGATCTTGTGAGTCAACTGGAATCAGGTACCTCCACCTCCATCTTTAAGTATCCTGCATTAAAACAGTTAGCAATAAAGCGGGGGGACGAATATGGCTTTGTCATTCGCCCAGGTTTGGTTGGAGAAACCTTCGAATCCGTGAGGATCGACCTGTGATCAGATAGATTCAATTTAAGAAGAATCTTCTTGACAGGATTTCCAGCTGTAGTATTGAATCTTTCTAACACATATGTATTAGATTCATCGTACTCAGCATGTTCTCATTATCGGAACGTCTCAAAGCAGACAGCACGATATGGAGTGAACCTGTAGTTACTATCTCACCGATTGATATAGAAAATCGTTTGTAATCAATCGATGTGTCACTTGATAAAGTGTTTTGTGACTACATCGCGAGTTTTCAGTGTTAGCCTTAATTATATTAAGTCAAACAAGAATGTTATTGGTCTTAGAAAGTCAAAATAGGTCTTGTATTGTAATAGGCTAGTCGGGTTAAACGGGCTTGGATTGTAAATCTTAATTATTGTCGTAGTTTCAGCTCAAAGCCTCCAAGTTAAACCAAGCTGGGCCCGTTAAAGAAAGCCCATGAGCAACTAGAAGGTAGGGTATAAAAATTGGTTACTTTTCCTACTTGTAATCTCCAATTTCTCTATCTTAACTTTTCCATCATCTACTTATCTTCTCTAAGATTTCTTATTATTTTCTTGCATCCTTGGTATAGATTGGTAGTTGTGTCATGGATTAAATAGTGGGATTACATCATGGTATCACTCGCCAAGGGGTGTTTAGTGTTTGATTTGTGAAAAATTCGTGGGTTCTTGTTGGTTTTTTTCTTTGGTTTGAAAAAAAAAGAAAAAAAGCAAGAAAAAAAATCAACTTTGATCTTTGTTTCGTGGTTAAATGTGTTAAAGACTTGTACTTTTGGGCTTAGATCACTTCCTTGCATCATTACTAAGTGGTTTTAACATCATTTCGTAGCTTACAAGAAAGTTTGAAGATTTTTTCTTGGCTGCGTTTTGCCTATCTGAAGGGGTGTTCTTCGTTGCGTTTTGACTAGTATCATTGCGTTTTGATAAGATTCGCTGCGTTTTGACAAAAGTCATTGCGTTTTGATTAGCTTCGTTGCGTTTTGACTAGTATCATTGCGTTTTGATAAGATTCGCTGCGTTTTGATCTCAAGTCATTGCGTTTTGATTCAAGCCGCTGCGTTTTGATCTCAAGTCATTGCGTTTTGATTCAAGCCGCTGCGTTTTGATCTCAAGTCGTTGCGTTTTGATTCTCAAGTCACTGCGATTTGATATTTTTTTTTGTGTTGCGTTTTGTCTCCACAGGTTGCGTTTTGAAGACCATCATTGCGTTTTGACTAGACGTTACTCTGCCCAATTAATTTATTGATTACGTTTTGACCAACAATCGTTGCGTTTTGACCAATTGCGTTTTGACCAAGAATGTCACTGCGTTTTGATCAAGACTAAGTTGCGTTTTGCCTAGAGGTTTCATTGCGTTTTGATCAAGACTAAGTTGCGTTTTGACTAAAGTCATTGCGTTTTGTCCATTGAAAACCTATGTTTTGAAACCCTAATTTCCCGAAAAAAATTTCGACCTTACCGCGAAGGTCGATCCGCGCATCAGGTGGTATTTGACCGAATTTGGGAATATATTAATCACCGTTTAATCAAAACATCACATCAAGACAAAACAAACTTCAAGGACTAATTACAAGGACTTTGGACTTTAATTCGGACTAAAAGGACAATTACTCAACACAACAAACACAACCAATCAAACCAACAATCAAACTTATATCATAATTGAATGTCAATAATTATTCTTTTACGGTTTTTTCTTGATTTTGTTAAAATCCCGCGAAAGATACCGATTTTTTTCCGGTTTTAATCAAAGATTTGTATAATCAGTGGAACGTTACATTCATTAAAGCCACAATCAATCACTTCATAACACGTAATAACACTTAAGATCCGTTATTATTCTCAACTTCATCCAGAATGTCAAATTCAAAATACAATTTGCAAACTACAATCATAAACGCTTTCATATGTATCATGGAAGGGGTAGCAAGATCGTCCACCAATGTTGGCACGGGAATTACGAACAGTGGAAATCCAGAATCAAAGAGATACATTTGGACACCAAAACCCCTCAACAGTGAACTCATCCACTATTGTCTCCAAAATCCACCATACACGTATCAATGGGCTGAGAAGACAGTTCCAGTTGCTGAAGGTAGTTCTGAAACAACTACAGAGAGGTATATGGGAATATAAAGAATGTTTACAAGACATACAGATAACTGAATGCTGAAGCTGAAGCAGTGTCAGGATCATTCCTACAGGGATAGATAACGATATCTACTCCACAGTTGATGCTTGTCCGAATGCATGTGAAATGTGGAAAGCCATTAAAAGGTTGAAACAAGGTGAATCAATCAATGTTCAAGATCTTGAAACCAATTTATATTGGGAGTTTGGAAAATTCACATCACGGGATGGAATATCATTGACATATTTTTCTCGTAAAACATAAATAAAATATCAAACGCACCAGATCATAACATATGTTTCAATAATAGGCATGTAAACTAGGCGTATAATTAAAACAAAACGTGTAACCCATAAAGCTAAAACGAGTTGACTCGTGATGCCACTGTTGGGATTTAACAATCTAGCTAACCAAGTAGCTACGAGTACGCAGCGGATGGATCTAGTAATAGCATATAGTTAACACGTAATAATAAGTAAATAGAAAGCGTACCTCTTAGCCAATTGATCTTGAAACAAATAAAGCGACTAAAGTAAATCGCCTCTACGGTTGCTCACACAATCACGTCAACCGAATATGTTAAGTTTGTCTAGACTTAACTTCACAAACCAAATACCTTGAATTATACGACGATTACCAAACAACCTTTGATCTTGGAACCGAAAACCAAACCACCAAATTAGGGTTTATAGGAAAACCCTAATATCACCGAAATCACTTGGACCGAATTAAGCAAAAACCCGAAACCCTTTTAGGGGTTTTAACCTTCGAACCACGAGCACCTAGTGTATAGATCTTGTATCGTCAAGCTGCGAAGGATAAGTGAAATCAATTAAACCTTAAAGGTATAATCGATTTTGGTGATGAAGTAGAAACCGAAAACCAAATAACCCTTTGAGAGGGTTTTGTGAAATCGGCTGGAAAAGAGAACAAAAAGAAACTAAACCCAGTGAGGGTTTTTAGGGTTATGAAAACGTGTTTAATGAGTTGGATATCAAGGGTATTTATAGCCCTTGAATCCTACTTAAGATAAACTAGTAAACAAGTCATATTCTAATCATAACACATCTTTTCCTTTTTCTACTTATCTAAACCGAACCTGGAACCCAGGAATTGGAAGCACATTATATGTACATGGCACAGATTCATGAGGTTACTCCAGATTCAGTTGACAATTCTGGACCAATCTTTGATGATGAGCCAATGCATAAGGTACAAAACAATAATGACAACTATAATGTGTTTGCCATGGAAAATGAACATCCTGAGCAACCTGAATCTAGTAATGACATATATCTGGCGGAACAAGGTGACACCAATATCACTATTGATTCATCGGATATATGTTATGATAGAGCTCAGGATGACCAGGATGAAACTGATGATCTTGATCAAGAACGTGATTTGCTTGCTTCTTTAATTCAGAAACTAAAATGTGAAATTGATGACAGCAAAAACCGAAATAAATTTTTGGAATCATCAAACAAGGAGTTAGTTGATAAATTGAAAGGTGAAATTGAAGATTTCAAAACTAAAAATAAAAGTTTAGAATCATCAAATAACCATTTCAAAGAAGCAAACAATGAACTGTCCAAGACTAATCAGTTGATGTTTAAAGACCTTAAGAAGTTCCAAGCGGAACTTGATAAGTATAAGGATGTGAATTATGCGTCAAAGGTGGAAATTGATTGTGCAAAAGCTAAAGGGGATTTAATGTCATACAAAATCGATTTTGCAAAATCATCTAATGCATATACTCAACAAATAAATGATTTAAATCAAACGATTTCGGATATGAAAAAGGAGCTTTGTGCACATCAAGAAACCATCTCCATAATGTCACAAGCAAAAGAGGCTCAGATTAAGCTTTACAAAACTCGTGAAGACAAGGAACTTGATAAAGTCATTGCTTTAGAAAACAAAGTCAAGGTTTTGAATGATATTGTATATAAAACCGGCCAATCTGTTCAAACAATGAATATGCTTAATCGTAATTGTAAAACGAGTTTTGCAAAACCTGAGTTCCTCAAGAAAGCTCAAAGAGCGAATCCTCGTCTGTATGATATAGGTTGCTACAATGATAATCTTGCGTTAATGTTAGCCCCTGATTCTGACGAAACGATTCGTCTTGAAAAAGAACGTCGATCAAAATTAAGCGATCTAATCAGACCGTTTGATTATGCTCAATTGAATAATCTTTATGATTTGTTCGTTCCTCAACGGGAAAAGTCGGCTGCGCAACACAATTTTCCAAAAACGTCAACGATGAGTCAAACATCTACTAATAATGAATTTTCCAAAGAGTCTTTTCGTAAACAACCAACTTTGTTAGAGAAACGAATAGATGAATCCATTCCTTGGGATAAAAAGTGTCAAAGCTCTAAAGAACTTTTCAAGATTAAAAAGTGTGTTGGCACGATTTTTGATGGAGTGGAACGTTGCAAACAAACAATCGCCAAAAGAACATATTTTGGTAACATCGATCCTTTCATTCAAAACACAATAGAAGGAAATTTTGGCCCCCAAATTAGTAAAATCAATGTGGATTTAGAAAGATTTCACTTGTGTTTGAAAGAGGAAATGGTTGCTGATTTGAAATATGTTAATTCTCTTGAAGATGAGGTAGATAATCTTAAGTCTCAAATGGAAACTCAAAAAACACAGTTTTTGAATGAAATCGACCGTCTTTCAAGGGAATATTACTATGCTGATCACATGAATGCGATACTTGGAATATACACAGACTTAGATGAATTCACTGATTTGCAATGTGATTACGGAGAAACCTTGGAAAAGTGTGAACGTCTTGAAAAAGAGCTTTCAAAGAGTAGAACAATGTCAAAGAGTTTTGAATCACTTCAGAAACATGCGATTAATCTTGAACTTGATTTACAACATTGTAAAGAAAAGATAAAACAAGACAAATCTTTCAAAGAAAATCAGTCAAACGTATTTCTGAAAGAACGTGAACAGTATTTTGAAATTCAAGACTTGAAAGCTCAATTACAAGACAAAGGAATTGCAATAAGTGAGTTGAAGAAACTCATAGAAAAGATGAAAGGAAAATCTGTGGAAACTAAGTTTGAAAAATCATCGGTTATTCGACAACCGAATGCTTTTAAAAGTCAAAGACAATCCATTTTAGGTAAACCAGCTATTTTTTCAGATTCTCTTGCAAAGAAAGATTTCTCAAAGTCAAAGCCAGTTACCACACAAAATGTGTCTAATGATTTTTCAAAACCAGTCACTGCACAGATTTTGCCTCAGAATAAGTTGCCAATTGTCATTAAAACACAAATGTGATTGCTCCCAGGATGTATAAGTGCACACAAAGCATAATAAAACTAAAACACCACAGTTGCATTAGACATTAGGAAAAATAACAAACGCGCGTATTTCTATACAGAGTAATTCAAAAGTCTAGTGTTAGCAGACCTCAGCTTAAGAGCAATCAGTTGGAAGATAGAGTCATGCCTAACAATAGTCAAGGGAAGAAGCAAGAAGTAGAAGACCACCATAGGAATTTTAAGTTTTTAAATAATAAAACGTCTATAACCTAGAATGTAAACTTTGTTTGTGTTTCTTGTGGAAAATGTGTGCTGAATGACAATCATGATATGTGTGTTCTTCACTATTTTTAAATGGCAGTGAATTCTTAGAATAAAATGGACCATGGCGTGCCTATTGTACAAAAAAAATATAAATTTAGCGAACACAAGCAAAATGTGAACCAATCTGTTGCAACACCCCTTAAGAGAACAGTTGCTGCAGAATCCACTAACAGACCTAGACAACAACTTGGAAAAGCCTATATGAGCAGTTAGGTAAGAAAAATAGTTGGTGGTATATAAGTTCTAACACCATCCGGAACAAATGGAAAACCTAAGTCCCCCCAATAGGATATATCAACACAAATGTTCAGTTATCCTCTAGGAATACTTCTAGAACTGCTAATATTCTTTGGATAACCCTATGACTCATAGGTGGTATCAACTTGTGGTCAATTCTCCATTGTCTTATAATCTTTTGCAGTACCAGACTAGTAGAGATAACTTTATTATGTTGACTCTGGGTGCTAAAATCAAAATGACAGGAAATCTCAAGCTTCTAAGTAATTTTGGGAGAAAATTTCTCGGTAACAGTGAAGTTGGAAATGATCAAATTCTCAAGATTATTGTTATGGAGATCAGGTTCAAACGGAATATAACTATTCAAATGTGTTTATTACGTCGAAAGGCAGAATAACAATTTATTACTCTGTTGGTAAATTTTGTGATGCGGATTTGGTAGTTGGCTTTTTGGATGTATACTTGTTATATTCGTGATTTGAAGGGGTAATTATATCTTCTAACAGCGTTATCGTGGGACACTGAGCTGTATATTACATAAATATTCCAAAGACACATCTACTCTCAATTCTAAATTTGCTTATGGCTAAAAGACTTCATAGTCCACAAGCTTGGGTCTTGGCAATCGTCGTCTCTAACATCTAAACTGCGATACTATCAACTTGCTTTAGATAGTACATGATTTTGTGACTGGCCTTAACACAAATTCGAAATTCGTCATAGATTCATATTTGTTCTTCTCTGTTTTGTTTGGGGTAAGCCTAACAGAAAGTCTTTTAACACTATTAGACTTCCCACATGATACAACAAAGACGGGGTTCAACTTCTAACACATGGAATCTATGTGGTCCCATGAGGGTAGAAAGTTTTAATGGAATGAAATATGTTATGTTATTGTTGATGAATATTCCAGTATCACATTGGTCTCAATTCTTGAGGTCTAAGACGAAGCATCAGAAGTCTCTTATCGATTTCCTCAAAACTTGTTCAAAGTAGGACTTCATGCTCAAGTTATAGGAACAATTAAAACTGAACAAAAGAAACAAAATTCTTGAATAAACTCTTCATGCATACTTTGGCTCAATGAAGGGAATAATCGACACAACCATACGTCCGTTGCTCGCATACCTGAACAATACGGCGTTGTCAGATAAGACGGAACCGTATAATATTGTTTATAGGCTGCTAGAACAATGCTAAGCCGCCACTAGAATTTTCCCTCTGTACTTTTGGGCTGAAGCAATTGTCAAAAATCATGTTTTACTCAACAATTAAACGTTCTACTCGTAATTCTGGACATGGAGAAGGTTCTCAAAACTTACACATCATCAATGGTCAGAAAACCGTATGTTTTAGTTTCTTTAAATTTTTGGAGTATCATTCGCTACATGTCAGAAGATGGTAAATATTGACAAAAGACAGGAAAAAAAAGGTTGATTGATGCATGTATTTTTGTAAGGTTTTCTACCTTAGTGCAAAGGCATATCAGGTATATTAGAACAAGTGAACAAATGTGATAGTCCGAAACCATTCATTTAACTTTGATGAATTAACTCATATGGTGTCAGATCACGTCTAGTTCTGTCCCCGTCCACAATGTCGACGCAACACGACACTTGACATGACAAATTAAGTTCAAGTTCCTCAATAGTTAAGAAAATTTTTCCTCATGCAAGCTCAACCTGAGACAATAACAACGTCAATGAGTGGTATTTGATATATTTTAGTACGATGCAAGTAATCAACGTCAACAAAACACAAATCCATTCTACTTCAAACAACAGTTGCTGATACAAATTAAACCTCCATTGAACATTTTAAAAAAATCCTGAAAAACTACAAGTCAAGCCACCAACTCAAGCCACCAACATATCAATGACATTGAGTTCATTAATAAAGCAGAAAATAATAAAAGAAAATGCACAAGTTGATAAAGACAAATTTGATCATCATCTACACGGTTTTAAAAGGAAAGAGGGGAGACATTAGTTCTCATGTTGACTCATCCAAACATGCATGCATTCTATCAAGAAGCCAATGAACAATCGTTGGACAACAAGATCTTACACGTCTAGAATCAAGTATTGGAAAGCCTTCTCATTCAATTAGAACAAGACGTCTCTACTAGAAAGAAAGAAACAAATGGCGAGATGTGTATGTTTCGCACTCACAGTGAGTCGAACCGAACGAGAAACATCAAAGAATACATGGTGATTCTGCATGTATTGAAAGCGATTGCAAAAGAAAGAACTTCACCAGTTTAATCGATTAGATGTATGGGAATTAGTCGACAGACAAATCTGCCAAAATGTTCAATTATATGAAGTGGCTCTGGAAAAACAAATGTGATGAGGAGAACACTGTAATTCCCAACAAAGTTCGTCTTGTAGCTAAGGATACACTAACAGGAAGGAATCGATTTCAAAGATTTATTTGATCAGTCGATCGATTGGAAGCTGTATGATTATTCGTTATGCGGTTTGTGAACAACAAATTCATTTACCAGTATACTAGCATGGAAGTTCAAGACAAACGTTTCTTATCTGGTTCCTATAAGGGATTATGAAGTGTACATCACAAACCAGACACGATGGGTTCGTAGACCCATATTCATCTTGACAAAGTCTTATTCGTCTCAAAAAGGCATTATCATGGACTAATAACAAGCATCTAAGGGCCTTGTTCGATGAATCATACCAATACTTCCTTGGTATCTAACAGGATTCTCAAAAGGTTCTATGGATCTAACTATATTCATTACTATAAAAGGGGAAGAGAAGACATATTGTTATGCAAATTTCGTTGATGACATTTATTTCTGGTTTACAAACCCAAAACTTTAAAAAGGTTTTTAAAAACTAATGCACAACAAGTTTTGAATGTCTTATGATGGGGAGAGATAAAATTCGTCTTGGGGATTTCTAGATCACCAATTCCCATCGTTTTGTACCTTTATAAAACCAAGCTAAGTATGCTCAAGTGATAAATTAATAAGCTAGGTATGACCATCATGTGATAGCAATTGGTACTCCAATGGCTACAAAACTCCTAGGGATGCTGATTGAGTGGAACTCAGGATGACCAATCGAATTATTCCAGTATAGGTCGAAGCACTATGTACCTAACAACAAGTAGACCAAATATTGTACATGCAGCATGTTATTGAGATCGCTATCATTACAAAACCGATCTATAGTAACATATAAATGCGGTTAAACGGATCTTTAACTGGTATACCTTAAGAATACCATAAAAATGGGATTATGTGTATCTGAAGGACTCCGGTTTCGAAATAAATTGCTTTTTTAGATTCGGATCACCTTGCGGGTTGTCTCGATTATTAACGTAAAAATAACATTGGTGGCTTATAATTTCCTAGATGGTGATAAGTTAGTCACGCTAGGTCGTCAAGAAGCAGGATTGTACTTCAATGTCTTCTGCAGAAGCCGAGTGTAGTTTGTGTCCTTTATATGCTTGTTGCGCTCATGTTCTATGGTTGAGAATCAGCTCACAGATTTATGGCTTTCACTTTGATAAATATTACTATGTATTGTGTACTTCAAAGGATGCCATAGCAATCTCGTGATATCCAGTCCAGCTTTTCCTAGTACCAAGCACATCTATTTAATGATATCACTTAATAAAGGAACAGGTTGAAAGGTATTGTTGAATTCTTTCTTTGTCGAAACTGAAATACAGTTAGCTGCTATTTACTAAAGACTTTTCGAAGATAGGTTTAAGTATCTAGGTCAGACGAATCAGTATGAGGTGTTTGGACTACTGTCGAACAACTTGGTGGTTCTGGCAACGATTATGATTGATACCATCAAACATCGAATTTTGTAAATTTTTTTATTTCTCACCTTTATTTTGATTTATAAATATGTTTGAAAAAAGAAAAATACAAAAATCATAAAACCAACAAAAAAATACAAAAATATTAAAATCTTGAAAAACAAAATATAAATCAGAAAATTTCAAAATACCAATAGAATCTTATCGAAATTAATCTCATGGAATCCGATAAACATTTACGTACATAGAAATGTTGATTGAAATGAGACTGGTCGTGTAAATGAAGTTCGAGAAACGAGTTCAACGTTTAAAAAACATGTTATTTTTAAATTTTCTTTATGACTTATGTACATTTCAGTGGCTTAACTCGGACCGAAATGTAATAGGGGAATGTACTTTTCAGTGCGCTTACTCTTTAAATAGAAGAGAAGTCTTCTATCATGGTTTTAAAAATCGTTGAACACAATTTTCAAAAAGAACTTTCAATGTCAAATTGTCTACAATATAATTTGTGGTATCTTTTCATAAAAAGTGGTATTTGTTAAAATTATGTGTTCAACACTTCCCTTATCCTTATTATACTTTAATTAATTGGTACCAATATTCAATGTTTTATAAGTGGTTACATATCTGGTTAAAATGAAAATGCTCAAACCACATGTTTTCATAAACAAGATGATTTCATTTTCTGGACGGGGAGCTCTTTTAAAACCAAAATCCTTTTAATGTATTTTGGGTACATTCATATAAATGTTTATTTTTATGTATCAATAAAGCATTTCGTTGAAATTAAAATTATTACTTTCCTCTTGTCGTGAAAATTATAATGTCAATTAATAATATACATTGTTCACTAAGGCATCTCACTCCGTCTTCAACGTATTTGTGGTGTCATATCATTTTTTCCTTGTAATGTCACGTTTTAAAAAATTAGTGGTATCACACATACTATGTTGAAGGGGAGCTATCAGAAAATGAATTCATGCAATATCGTGGTATAATTTTTCTCCCCATGGAACTTTTCATGTCATAAATTTTAATCAATTGGTATTTCAAATACTAAATGTTTTATTATTTAAAATAAAGGGAGAAAATGTGATTAAAATGTGATATAGAAGAGTATGATCTTTAAGACTCTAAGTGCAACTCTTTCCTTCATGTTCAAAACAATTTTGAATCTCGGAGCACATGTGTAGGGGGGGTATTTCAAAATGAAAAAACCTTTGTACAGATGATAACATGTTGAAAATGTTTTATGGTTACGATCTCGAAACCAACAACAATTAATTCTCACGACATTACGATGAAGTCATAAGGTGGTAAAGGTTAGGTATAAGTCCTATGATCCAACCATAACCGGAGAGATCTACCAAATGGAAATCCATAGTTACGAATTAGATGTCCTTATGGTTAGATTGCGAGATGAATGAGAATAAGGGAATAATGCCGACTAAGATTGAGCTAACACTGGAACAATCACAATAAGGTGTTAGTAATGACGTCTTGGTAAGCATTGAAGGGGTTAAAGAATTAAAAAGAAATGCATGGATAAAGGGTAAAAAATCAAAGCAGCCTCCACACACCCTTTAGGCAGAATACTGGGGTCAATACATTATCTGATCAAAAATAATCTATGATGATTGTTGGTATGGAAGAAAGTAGTATAGTCCCAACGATGGGGATGCAATTGCACAACCATTCCTAGCCAATTCGAGTTTTTCTACTCAAAAGATACTTGTCTCAATTTATCACGGAGATAAAAACGTTATATATTGACATAGAACTCGAGATTGTTGATATTGAATATGGTGGCAGTCTGGCACAGCCTACGATTACTTAAACAAAGTGCACAAATCGTTAGTCTAGTGCCAGAAGACGATCATACATTATGTTGGATCCCACTTAGATAGATCTGTACTGCTGTTAAGGGTGGTGATTTACCTATGTAATCAAAGCTTATCAAAGAGAGACTCTTGTTAAGAAAGCTATGTCTACGACGATTATAGACACAAATAATAGAAGTACAAAGAACAAGACTAATAAAAACTAAAAGATCCTTCTATGGATTTCTATTAATCAATAACTAGAATAGAATTGTGTTTTCTCTGGATGTGTGCATTTCCCTAAGCCGTAGGTTCTCTTTATAGTGGAGAAACCCTAATCAACATTTACTCAAAACGCGTGAGATTAATATGGATGAATATCTTCCTTATTTAGCTCATGCATATCCTCATCTCTAACTAACTAAAATCTTATCCTGGAATAACTATTTGACTCTACCAGGACTAAGTACTCTACCAGTAGGAACTAAACTTAGCCTACCAGTACTAACTATTATAATAACCTTACCAGCCGGAACTATATACCTGCCAGTAAGAACTACTACTCTACCAGTAGGAACTACATACCCACTAGTAGAAACTAAGTATTACAAATATTCCTAACACTAGCTGAATAGATGGTTTATGACGTATGTAGCTTTCGGCTTATGTTTCATAAGCTCACTTTACGTGGCTTTTTCCGAAACTTTCAAGCTTATATAAGCTCATTATGACCTGATAAGATTATATAAGCCAAAAAGTTTCAAAATAAGCCCGCAAAAATAAGGGTGTGAAACATACGACTTTCACAATTTGTAAAGAGTAAAATAGAGTTATTTTTTTAGCACATTGGCAGAAAGCACTATCAAACCCAATTATTTGATTAAGCTGTGTGGGTATTAGTGATTACATATCAAGTCTGTAAGGTTTGATCATAATGGACAAAGGGGCAGCCTACAAATGCAGGATTAAACATATCCATAAAATAAGTAAACAAAAGGACTTTAGTAATATATAAACCTGGTGTTTGATCATAATAAACAAAAGGGTTCTGGATGCATATAAATTTTCCGCCTCCACAACATAAGTGATATTGAGGTCTTTAGTTATTTGAGTGGCCCTTCAGGCGTTCCTCATACCAGAACACAGCCCCATAATGAGAACATTTATGGCCACAATCGCCTAAATCATTATAAGCTGGGAAGGATCCTGCATTTAGTGGTTTCACATTAATGAATAAACTCAGACAACTAATTGCATTACTAGGAACAACTATGAGTAATCACATCGAAAATGCAAGTTAGATATTAAAAAGTTGTTGACCTCCACTGGAAGCTGAACTACTCCTTCACCATTGGCCTGTATAATCCTGCATTGCCGCGTGTTTGTAGCTGCTGAAGCAGAGCGCCATACTCTTTTCAAAGAAGGCTGGCTGGCCATCGCCAATTCTGCATGAGTGTTTTCACATGTACTTTTACGTTGGTTTGAACCTGAA
>BQNB010145027.1:0-16773 GCA_026074375.1 Tanacetum coccineum
CAATCATAGCAATCTTAAACATTCTAAAAAGTAAATGAATAATACCAAAGTAGCAACAATCGGTGATGGAAGAATTTAGAGCAACCCTTAAGCCTCCAATCGACTACAAGAGATCTACCAACCATAAAATGATGCCAAACACTATCTTCAAGTGATCTTGCACTACTTCTGGAAATGGCAGAGGTGTTTGAGGTCTTTTGGGAGAGATAATGGTGGTGGAATTTGTCCTTGTGGGTGAAGGGTGGAAAATCATTATGAAAACTAAGGTATGTCACTCCTATTTATAGTTAAACAAGTCCTTGGCCACCAAGCATAAAACTTGGGCACAAAGTGTCATAAAACAGCTGGTAAATGAGTTATTATGGAGACTTGATCGGGCTTGGGAAGTTAGAGCACTTAAATAGGTGTATTAATGAAACTTGGAGAAGTGAGCGAAGCTCCAGCCGGGCGGCTAGATTTTAAGCCGGGCGGCTCGTTTGCATCATCCAGCCTGGCGGCTGGCCACACGACCCAACATACAAATTGCTCTATTTTACGTTTAAGCTCCCCTTTTTAGTTATGCTTGGTCGTGGGTCATTATACTTCAATATAACTTCATTTAAGCTCTATCTTGGGCCTTGGAAGCTTCAATGATTGACTCGTTTGCTCTTGAAATTCTTCTCGGGCTTGTTCTTGATGCGGGACTCTTCGTACTTGTATAAAACATGATTAATTTGTTATTTCTTTGTCTTTTCCTTGCTTTTCCTGTACTTGGCTACAAATAAACTTAGGAACACACTTTGATACAATTAAGTAACAAAACCATATATAAATAGCCAAAGAACTTATACAAAAGTACAGATAACGCTCCTGAAAACATACTCAATTTGAGCGTTATCATATATTTAGTTTGAATACTTTTTATTGGGATAATAATACTTTTTCAATATAGCAATATTAATATCATATTTCATGAATTGTGATTTAAAAAAACAAATTGGAATAACAGTTCTATTTTTTTATAAAATATTATTAAAGTCATTGTTAAACTTATTCTAATATTTATCCAGTTTAAAATTATATTTATGTTTTATTTAAATTCTTTATTATTATTTTGATATTAAATATTTTAATATTATTAAACATATATATAAATTTGTTTTCATAATTTTTTTAATCAGAATTGTTGTAATTCAGATTGGTAATAATTAATTTTATAAAAGTATATTAATATCAGAATACATGTATTATGATTTTAAGAGTATTTGTTATATTTTTTTGGCTTATATAGTTTTATGTTTATTTTTTTATTTTTTTAGTTATAGATAGATATTTTTGTTGTCTCTGATGTATTATAATTTTAAGTTTGTTATCATATAGTAAGACATTTTATTATAAAATATAAAACTTGTTGCTTCATATTATTATTGTGATAGTCTGATATTAACACTCTGTTGTTAATACTCTGATATTAACACTTTTAGTATTATAATTAAGTTTTTTTAATACTCTGATGTTAATTTGCTTATGTTAATACTATGATATTAACACTTAATTGTCAATATAGCTGATAGATATGTTAATTTTAAATATTTTGCTTTTATATTAACTGTCTTAAACATATATACTATGATTTTAAGAGTGTTATCATACATTAAAACTCTAGATTATTTATATTGTTGATAGATATGTATTATTATTTTAATTACAGATGGTTTTTAAGGTTATTTTTCTGATATCAACAATATAAAGGTTATATAGTAAGTTAGTTAATTTGAATTTTTTGCAAACACAGATGTATATGTGATTGTGTAAGAGTTTTAACATGTATTAACTGTATATACAATATACATGATCAGGGAGTGTTATCATACATTAAAACACTAAATTGTTTATATTGATGATAGATATGTATTATTATTTTATTTACAAATGCCTTTCAAGTTATTATTCTGATATTAAGAATATAAAGGTTTTATAGTAAGTTAGTTAATTGAAGATTTTTACATATACTGGTGTATTTTTGATTTAAGAGTGTTTGTTATATATTTTTTTGTTTTTATTTTTTATTCATTGAAATAGATTTTCAACATGATATATATTATTTTAAAGGCATTATAGTATGAAGTCTTCCATTAAAGCATATGTTTTTTAAACAATATGTTGTTTTTTTTTCTCACAGTAATGTTCAAATCAACATTAACTATATATAATACCATAGTTCGTGGTTTATTTTACTTCTACACTTTTATTATAATATATAGTATTAGTGATATAGAATTTTAGGATTAACATTTTGATTACTCTTTTTTGTTTAATATAACAATGCTACTTTACATTATTATTGTGATATTAAGATTAAAAAATAATATAGTTATTATTGAATACTATTTTATAAATACAGATTATCAAAGTAGAATAATTTATATATTTAAAATTTCCTTCTAACTTGATTAATTATTTATTGATTGGTATACATATGTTTTTATGAAGTAACAACCCACACGAACACTGTGATAATTTTACTTAATAACCTATTAAATGATGCCTATTATTATTTTCATATTAACAATATAAATCTTAGTATATTTATTGATTATTTATTTTTAATAAAGAAAATTACTAAATTTTGTATTTAGAATTAAGTTTTATTAATAGTCTGATCTTTGTACTCTGATATTAGTTGTTATATTTGTTAATCATATAGGTAAAAACAGTTAATTATTAATATTTTACAAAACAGATTATATGATTTTATATAGGTATATTATATTGACTGTTTTTAATCATTTTATTTATCAACTAATTTTGATATGTATTATGATTTTAAGAATGTAATGTGAAGAATATTTTTTTTACAGATGTTCATGAAAACATGAATGTCATAAAGATGAAGAATATATAAAACATGCTTTGCAGGTTAAGTTTGAGCTTGAGAAGTGTTTGATTAGAATTAAAGATTACATAAAGTCCGCAAATTCTTTGTTGTTTTAAACAATCTTAGTTTTGAAACATGGTATATTTCCTTTTGAAATAACAAATATTGCTGATATACACAAAAAAATTATAAATCTTGAAGATATCTTGAAAGATGTTCGTGATGAGTGTATTTGGACTACTGATATACGCATTCATCTAATTGAAAGTAAAGAAGAGGTATTGTTGTTTTTATTTAAATTTTATATGTTTCTTTTTTTATTAGTATAATTTTGATTGTTTATAACATTTCAATTTTTTCTTTATATTTTTTTGAACAGTTACATGAAAGTTGTCTTGACAAAATTAAAGAGATGGTAGTTTCAGCTATTGAAATTATTCAAAACAATTTATATGCTATTGAAATTGAAAGTTTTCCTAATCACATAATTGGGCGAGTGTTGACTAATCTTGAGACTATAAGGGATCAGATTTGTAAGGTTAGAAATCCATTATATTACACAGTTGAAGAATTGCATATTGTTGACAATGTTGCGTTGGAAATTTCAAAAAGAAGAAGAATTGATGTAATATCATCTTCTGAAGAGGAAAATTCATCTTAAGATGAAGATATATAAAAATAGATAGTAGTGAAATATGTATCAGTTGATTAATCTGTATCAGTTTTCCTTTTCAAATTTTGGTATTTGCGTTTATTATTTTTATTTTATATACGAAAAGCAAGTCTTTTACAATTTTGATTTAAAATTTGTTTTTTATTGGTTTATTTTTGTTGGTCCATTAGTTTGTTGCCAAGTGGATACAATTAACTTCTCTTTTATGCCTATAAATGCGGGTGATGGCATAGTTATATTTTTTTTGGTAAAGGGTTACCCTGGTAAATTGTATTAATCACAGAAAAGTTAAGTACAATGGAATGTAGCTGAGATGCTACATTAACCTCAAGCAATAGCTTGAACTTCTAAGGAATCAAAAGAGACATGCCTCTAATGAAACTACAAACAAAATAAACATCTAAGAAACATCCCAATTCGACCTAAAGAACCTCCAAGCCACTATATCGATGAGCCACACGTACGGGGGATACTCCTTCAAGTGAAATTGCCTCCTTAAAAAACCTTCCCAAGAAAAACCACATGGGAAAAACCTTGTGGAAGGAAAAAAGAGTACAACTCTCACTTGAATCTTCTTACTTGAACAACCACTCCTTCTCAAGACTTCCCAAGCATCAAGACCAGAAAAGATGACATGACACATGATAACACATTAGTTTCCATAAAGCCTAAAGTTATTAGGCATCTTCCATCGCTCGAGCAGCTGCCTCACCACAGTAGTATTCTTGAACCGAAAAGAAATGAGCTTTAACCGCATTGTAACCATAATGAGATCACAAATCTCTTTCGGGGTTCTTCTAGTGTTCTTGAAAGTTCTATTGTTTCGCTCCATCCATATGAAGTAAGCTGAAGCAGCCAAAATAAGCTTACCGAAAACACTTTTAGCCGTCCTCTTGTTTCCCATGGGAAGAAGGTATAAAAGAATATCCTGCAAGACTGGTGGAATAAGATCCATACCTGCAAGGTCGCGAACATAACTCCAAACTTTTGCTGAAAAAGTACATTCAAAGAAAAGATGTGTATGCGAATCCGGGCAATTATCACAAAGCGCACAACGAAGAAGGTTTAAGTCGGTGTCACCCCCGACATCCCATTGCCTCATTTTATCATGTGTTTTAAGACCATGCCTCATAACTAACCAAAGATGGAAAGCATGACGAGGAATATTATGTGAAAACCAAACAATCCGAGACCACGCCACCAGATTACCACGCGGTCTAATGGCTTCCCAAGCTTTAGCAACAGAAAAAGATGAGATGTTTCCATTTCGATCACGCCATTGCCACAAATCAGCCACCGAAGAAACAAGAGCTGGACAAGTAATAAGACCAAGATCCGGTGCCTTAAGGAGCCATGACTGAGGCCAAGACCATGTCCCATTAGAGACCAAATCTGCCACGGTATTTGTTAGAAGAAAACCCTCCCTAGAAATGTCTCTCGAAGTGAGATAATTAATGAGAGGGCTAGAGGAACACCAGTTATCATACCATAAAGAGGTAGAATTACCATTACCCAATTTAACCCAAAAGAAAGGTCGCATAATATCCCGAAGTTGAAGAAGCTTACGCCAACCCCAACTCATCTCGTCTTTAACCGGAACATCCCAAATGGTTCAGCCTCTCAGCTTGTATGTGTGAATCCATCGAACCCAAAGGGATTCCTTAGAGGATATGATATTCCAAATGTGAGTGGTCATTAGAGCAAAATTAAAGACTTCAAGATTACGAAGACCAAGACCACCTTCACTTTTAGGTAAACAAATATCCTCCCAAGCAATCTTAGCCTTACCACGTTTTAACTCACCATTACACCAAAGAAACCCGCGAATAAGTTGGTGAATGTCATAAATAATTCCTTTTGGAATAATAAGAACCGAAGCCCAAAAAACATGCATAGAAGAAATAACGGACTTACATAGCTGAAGTCTTCCCGCAAACGATAAAGACTTGTTTTTCCAATCCCCGATCCTATTCTTTGCTTTTTCAACAAGAATCTTACAATCCCTATTTAAAAGCCCCGAAGAGATAAGGGGAACCCCAAGATATTTAACCGGGAGCTCTCCTTCAGAAAAAGGCATAATACTAAGAATGGCCGCCTTAGTATGATTCAATACATTACAGAAGTAAGCCGTACTCTTAGGAATGCTCGGGATAAGGCCCGAAGTCAGCTTGAATTCCTCAAGAGAGTCCATAATTACACGTGAAGACTCAACATCCCCACGAGCAAAAATAAAGAGATCATCGGCAAAACACACATTAATAAGCTGAATTTCTTCACAGTAACGATGATATCTAAAAGATTCAGATAATCGAACCCGTCTCTTGAGAATAAGGGTCAAGATCTCCATAACCAAAGTGAACAAATAAGGGGAAAGAGGGTCGCCTTGTCTTAAACCTCTCTTCCCTTTAAAAAATCCATGAATGTTACCATTAATACTAAGGGAAAAAGAGGTAGATGAAACACATGCCATGATCCATTTCACCATAGTATTATGAAACCCAAACTTAATAAGAATGTTTTCCAAGAATTTCCAATCTACCGTATCATACGCCTTTTGAATGTCAATCTTAAAGGCACATCGAGGAGAACCCCGATTTCTATGATAGTTATGCATAAGCTCCTGCGTAATAAGGATATTATCCGAGATACGTCTACCCAGAATAAAAGCAGATTGATTATCACTAACAACCTCCTTAATCCCTTCCATGATACGATTAGTAATAATTTTACTAATACATTTGTAAATAACATTGCAACATGATATGGGCCGATAATCATTCACTCTAAGTGGAGTAGGCACCTTTGGAATAAGAGCTAAAAACGTATGATTAATTTCTTTAAGAAGCAGACCATTAGAGAAAAAATCACGTACCGCATTGCAAATATCATCACCAACAATATTCCATCCCTTTTTAAAGAAGACGGAAGTGTACCCATCCGGACCCAGAGCACGATCATCACCAATATCAAACATAGCCGCTTTAATTTCTTCATTGGTAACATCACGCACCATGTTAGACGCAATATCAGCCGGGACTTTATTGGAAAAAAGGCCCTCCTCATTCAGAATATTGCAATCCGTAGACGAACCTAAGAACTGCTCATAATGGGAAACAAAAACATCCGGGACCAAACTGCCCGACACCTCCACATTATCAGTATTTAGAATCGAATCAATTCTGCTACGTTGATTTCTACATTTAATAGTCTTGTGGAAGTATGCCGAATTAGTATCACCGGCTTTAAACCAATCCACTTTAGCTTTTTGTTTCAAGAACCTTTCCTCATCAAGTTTTGCCTCATTGAAAGCTTGGATATAAACACATTCCTCCTCACGAAGAATAGAATCAGCCGGATTTGTATCCAAAGCTTTTTGCACCTCATCAAGTTTAAGTCTCAACTTGTTAACCCTCTCATGAAGGTTACCTTGGTCTTGTAGCAGCTTCCGAAGAGGTTTTTTCAAGAGCTTCATCTTGGAAACAACTTTAAACATATTATGACCATCAATTTAAGTGTTCCAATGACTTTCCATCACCTCTATAAACCTGGTTTTAAAAGCAAGAAAGTTGAAGAACTTAAAAGGTTTAGGTTTAGGAGATATAAGCGTTGGGAGTTTTAAAACCGCATGCGAGTGGTCCGAAATCCTATAAGGCTGAAAAATAGCATAAGCTCCCGGGAAGGAATCAATAAAATCAATGATATCGTATATTCGGTCAAGGTTTCTTAAGACACCACCACATCTTTTGGGCTTTTGATTCCATGTAAAGTGCAGACCCGTAGAAGTAATATCCATAACCTCAATCTTATTTACACAAGCTTTGAAATCATACATGGCTGAATTTAAGGTCGAAGAACCTGAGAAAGAGTCTTCCAAATTAAGCGCCACATTAAAATCGCCCATGAGAACCCATGGAAACCCCCGCACCACATATTTATGCATGCCAAGATCAGACCATAATTGCCTACGTTCTGAAGGAAGATTGCCTGCATATATAAACGGCATAGTTATTTCACATAACTTTTTCAGTTAACATATTTCTCACTTCTCTTTTTTTATTCACATCTTGATAATGAGATAATGCCTCCCTCCAAGGTGTTTTTCATAAGTCCAATATTTTTTTAAATGTTATATTCAAGATTGAATGTGAATTGTTTCACATTGAAAAGAATCGTAAATATCATATTCAATATTCAGGAGTATGTTGTATGATGATTTATTTTCTATGTAGGTTAGATTATCTTCATAAAATTATCAAAATATTCTTTATTTGTGGCTAGAGTATCGCAATTACGATTCGAAAAAAACAATACTAGATTTCATCACCCTTACATCTTTGTTTAGTGTACCTTCATATAAGTGTGAGTTCCCCCCCACATATGAAGATGTTTCTAAAATGAAGACAATAATAATAAAAAAAGATAAAGATCAGAAGAACCAACATATGTGATGTGTCGTTGTGTAGGTGTTATTTATGTATCAAGTTTTACTATTTATTTTATGCCGACTATACCTAAAAACAACACTTTAACGGGCATGTGTACTCCGGTCAGATGAAGTTTTGTGCAAGTAAGAGTGTCGATCAATGAGAGCGAGAGCATTATTCCTAATTTCTATTATTATTTTAGTTATCTAAGTTTAATCCTAAAACTAATTACAAAGTGGGTTTTTAGCATGAGAGACTCCGACGGTTATGTGTATCTAACCTAAGCTTTTAATGACAAGTAAAGCAATAAACACACAAGAAGACAAACAAACGATAGAGAAGCAGTCGACGAACTAATGTAAAGAAAAGATCAACCAAGAATAATGCTAATTAAAACGCAGGTTTGTTTATTTTAAGTGCAATGATTGTCGTATCTTGAAGGCATATCCATTCCTAGAATTAGGGCGGTACTTCTTCCTAAGACCTTGGACACACTAATTCTGTCACAATTAACGCATCCCCATAAAGCATTCTTATGTTTATTATAATCTATCTTAGATTAAATCAATGGTTATCATGAAAAACCCTAGCTCATAGAGACTTTAACCCACTTTACCGGCTTAATGGAAAATTATAACACAGTAGTCCCACTTGTCCAACTATCTAATGGAAATCAGAACATTACTTGATGAATTATCTAAGTCACCTACTAGTTCAACACAAATCTATAAACCATTGCAATATCCAATTAACAGTTTAAGCCGCGAAGGCGTATCCTAGACACAGACTTAGAAGGACAATATTTGTGTAACTATAATTCTAGATGTATAAATTACAATATGGAGAGCTATCCCGGACTCTTAGCCTACGCCCAAACAACACCAAAGTTGCAGCGCATTAAATATGTAGAACTAGACCCAGTTGAATGATAGGTCCGCATACTTAAGACACTGTAAACAAGTATAAAATTGATAACATAAATAACAATTAACGATAAATTAATCAAACGATACAAACAAACCAAACATTAGATATTTTAAACAGGCTGATAACTTAAAGTATCAGCCGATAGTCATTGTAAAAATACACATGGTTTGATATATGAACGAATCAAATAAAGAAAGATAAACATAAACAAGTATTCAACGATAAATCAAGAAATCGAGATAAACAATACCAAACATTCAGATCTTCATAATAATGGCTAATAACCAAAGGTATTAGCCTTTAAAGGTCATAATAAATACAAAAGCAGTTATTTAGCCAAGGTAAACTAACCGAGTTAACGAATGATACCAAAAACTAAACGATTACTAAAGTATATGGAATTACACGTTGTCTCCTATGGAATTGATAGCATTGCTTGACCTCTTCTGCTCTTTTTCTCCTCTGTCGAGAATATGATTTAGCATACTTAAAACTCATTTTTGAGTTTTCTATTTATATTGTCTGGAAGTCTGTTTGATACGGCGTATCCAAAGGATTGGATACGGCGTATTAGGGGTTTCTTGGAGTTGGGATCACGTTTGATATCTTCCAGAATCTTCACATACTATATCTTCAATACAGCGTATTGGTCTTCTCTGGATACGGCGTATTGAGCTTGTTTCCTTCATGGACTTTGGTGAGTGCAGGCATGGATACGCCGTATCTTCCTTGATGAATACGACGTATTGGTAGTTAGAATCATTAATCTTCAAAATATCTTCGTTTAAGCTCCAGAATGTGCGCCTTTTGCTAATATTCACCAAGTACTCCATAATTACTGCAATTCTCAAATATAAATGATTAAGTAACAATTCTTTGCAATAACTATACAAAATAGGTTAATAACATGGGATAAATGATGCTATAAAATAGACGTTATTTGATGTCATCAAATATCCCCCACTTGAATCCTACTTGTCCTCAAGTAGCCTTTAGAAGTTTAAAAAAAATGTTTCCCTAAGGATATTTTCCGTTAAAGCATTTATTTGATCTATTACAAGTACACAACCAAACACCTCACGACATAGGAATATGAAAGCACTCAAATCACTCAACTAATTTATGTGGTAACATGTAACTAATTCGCTCAATTGCTTGGCCGTGACGAGTATTCTATCATAAGCTTGGCAAAGATACACATCTCCACCACTAAAGCCAAGGAGTAACAAGTTTATAAAGGTAAATATGGGTTTTTGTATGGAAAGGCTTACAGTTGATCATTCTACAATCTTTCACCAGAAGTACCACTCCAACAGGGCAACTGAAGCACACATACATGGCCGTAACGATGGAATAGACATGTGTGTTCGATCACATCCCCATTTGAATTTAACCAACAGTTAGGATGAAGAATGATATAGGGTAGGAACCTTCTAACTTTCACCAAAAGTCATAAACCAACGAGGCAGCTAAGACATGCATACATGGCCGTAACGACGGAATAGACATGCACGCTCGAACAAGTCCTCATTCGCGTAAAACCAGCGGCTAATCATTAGGTGAGAGGGAAGTAAATTGTTATTAAATAAAAATCAAGAAACAAATAGATTAAGACTAAGATACAAGTTGCTAGACACTTTTTTTCTGACCGTTACCATGATAAAGACAAAACTATTTACAACGTCTTGATCATTGATCAAAACAACAACCTAAGTTGGCGTTCCCGTAACGGTCAACTTCCCAATCATCCCAAACTTTACATACTCTACAAGGCAAGTAGTGATATATTCCACTTTATACGATACTCTACATCGTTGATTTTTATTGTGTATCAACGAATAATCGATCCTTCGTGTAATTATTTCGGTTCTTGCTTTGTGAAACGATTATCTTTAAACTTTCCTTCTCTTTTTTTGTTGCGAATTTTTCTCATTTTTTTGATTTTTTTTCTTTTTTTTAATTTTTTTTAACAGTCTAGCTATATACGAAACTCGAAGTAGTTTCACCATCTTCACGATCATAATAATTCCGGATAATTTCTTTGATAGTTCTTCGTTCTTCGGATTCACCATTAATTGTGACGATAGTAAAATCACATGATTTTTGACTACTAATATACATTCCCATTTACAATGTGCAAATTTCTAACCGCACCAAAGATAGAAAATAACACAAGACTCGAGAAATACAAACTTTACACTTTAAGCAATTAGCAATTGTAAATTAAACTTAATCTAACAGGGTAGGTTAAGGTGTAAGGGTGTAACAAAACAAATAGTTGGTGTAATTCCCAAAGGATTGGCTCTACGGATTTTTCTAGTGGATCATCACTCTAAATATGAGAGTGGAAAAGGGTTTAAAGTGGAGGTTAACTAACCGGTGTAGTTAGTTAATAAGCAACATGGATATGCGATTTGGGTGTAATCCTAAAATTTTACTAATGTAAAAAAGTTACTCCAATTAAATCCATAATACTCATTATTGTGGTCTCGAACAGATATACCAAGCCAAGTTCTAAAGTCTACAACATCACCGACACACTTATATTTTATAGAATTTGGGTAAACATTTGGAAACGGAAAGGCTAAATCCTCATAATATCTAACAAGGGTTATTGTGTGCGAGTTATGTAACATGCAATTTCACTAAAGTATGCTTGAAATTTTTTTAAATTTGAGCATAATTTAAGCATTTTAGTGTGAAAAATAGGACAAGTAAACATTCTAATTCCATCCCCCTATACAACGTCCTCGTTGTATATATAAAACATTAAATACGGGAATTTAAAAAGAATTAGAATGAGAAACTCCCCTGATATTTGCTCGGTAGATTCTCCAATTTGCGTTTATTAGCAAGATTGTGTGTTGAACAGCCGCCTTGAAGTTTCAAGACTCCAACACTTTAAAATTTCCAGATTGTAGATTCTCAACCAACATTGTCGATTTCTTTTCTTTCTCGAGGTCCTGTATAGAATATAGGAAAAACATGTGTATTCCTATCTTGGTACCTACGGTTAATTTAAACTAAACTAAACAAATACGGGTTAGTTTTGGTGGATACGGCGTATCAGGTTAGTGAATACGCCGTATTCCAGAACTGACAATAATATTTTTAAAGTGCAATAAAAATAAAGACTGATAACGTCCAGACAATCAATACGCCGTATGGTATGGAGCGGATACGCCGTATTGATGTCTGGGAAGACAGACTCGATAAAATTAAATAACAATCTGGGTTGTCTCCCGGAAAGCACTTTTGTTTTTGTGAGAGTCTTTAAGTTAGAATCCCTTCAGCTTCTCGTTGCGTCAATCTCCAACTCTATAACCTCATCATCCTCCTTGTTAATGTCACCTACATAATATTTCTTTAATCGTTGCCCATTGACCTTGAAGCTAACCCCGTCTCTGTTAGTGATTTCTACAGCCCCATGTGGATACACCGTTTTAACAATGTTCGGACCGCTCCATTTCGACTTAAGTTTTCCAGGGTACATCCTTAGACGAGAATTATAAAGTAGCACCTTGTCGCCTACCTTAAAATATTTATCACCACGAATTCTAAAATCATGCCATTTCTTGGTTTGTTCTTTGTAAATTCTAGTATTCTCATAAGCATCATCTCTCAATTCGGCCAACTCATTAAGCTGCATATGACGACTTTTGCTAGCTAGCGTTAAATCTAAATTACATTGTTTCAATGCCTAATGTGCCTTATGCTCGATCTCTATAGGTAAATGGCATGCTTTCCCATAAACTAATCTAAAAGGTGTACACCCTGTCGGTGTTTTATAGGCCGTCCTAAATGCCCATAATGCATCGTTAAGTTTTTCCTACCAACCTTTAGGATTGTACCCCACTGATCTATCTAGGATGCGCTTAATAGCCTTATTAGTAACTTCAGTTTGTCCATTAGATTAAGGGTGATATGCCATGGATAATTTGTGAGTCACACCATATCTTTATAAAGCTTTTTCAAGCTAGGAATTACAAAAATGTGTCCCTCTATCACTAATCAAAGCTTTAGGAACTCCAAACCTAGCAAATAAACTTCTTAAAAACTGAACCACAACACGCGCGTCATTCATAGGTAATGCTTGAGCTTCGACCTATTTGGAAACATAATCGACATCTACTAATATATATTTATTACCTCTAGATTGGGGAAATAGTCCCATAAAATCTAATCCCCAAACATCAAAGACTTCTCATACCTGAATGTTATTTTGAGGCATTTCGTTCCTTAAAGATATGTTTCCTGATCTTTGACATGCATCACATCGTCTTACGTACTCATTAGCATCCTTAAAGATACTAGGCCAATAAAATCTTGACTCGTAAACCTTCTTTGCGGTAATATTAGCACTATGATTCCCACCAGTTGGTCTTGAATGACAATGCGCCAGAATTTTGAGGATTTCACTTCCAGCTACACATCTTCTCATTATATTATCCGCGTACAGTTTAAATGCATAAGGTTCCTCCCAGAAGTAAGTCTTGACTTGTGAGAAAAATCTTTTTCTTTTTTTGAAGGTCCAATTTGGGGGAACAACCTTTCCAACAATATAATTAACAAAATCCGCATACCATGGTTCATCGTCATTAGACTTGGATTTTAGCTCCATTAAATGCTCGTCGGAGAATTTATCAGCAAATTCCCTCTCAATTAACATCTCCATATGCGGCTTCTAAAACCTAGATGAGTGATCTTCCGCCAAATCTTCTGCTTCCTTAGGTTTCTCAAACACTTTACAAGGGGTAGTGAAACTCATGGGGTCATTTTGTTTTGATGGTAGTTCGTTGAGCAAGACAACTGAGCACCTTTCGTTCATTGACTCTGTACAAGCTTCTTCAAGTCTAGATTTATTCGTCAGTAAACTCTTTAGATATTTAGCGTATTTTGGTATTTGCACTAGGGCTTCGATAAACGGAATATTAATATCGAGTTGTTTCAGATTCTCCAAAAATTTTCATTGCAGTGCTTCATCTTTTTCTTTTCTCACCCAGTTTGGGAAAGGAATAGATGATTGTTGTGGTTTTACCAATGGTTGAGTAGTCCTTTCACGAATACTTGAAGATTTATTTTTCTCACCATCATCATGCTGCTTTTCCTGCACATCTTGTTTAAATCTAGGAGGTTCATTCTTGTTGATTCCAGTTTCATTAATTTCTGTACTACGGGTGGCTTCAGACGTCATCTTTCCTCCCCTAGCTGTCACTCCTTTGACTTTGTTTTTTGGAAACAAAACATTACTCACAACCTTTGACAATTCATTTACCTCAATTTCAGCTCACTCAATAAGTTGCTTTGTGTTTTTAACAAAAGCTCATTGGTGGTTCTAAATTCTTTAATGAATATCTCCATCTCCTCGTGTTCACGTCTACCTTCATCAATGAATTTAGCCAACATTTCATCCATAGTTAACCTCCTTGCAGGGTAATTGAATGGGTGAGGAGGCTCCCCAAAAATGGTACCTGAAAAGAAAGACATAATTCAAAGTAAAACTATTCTAGAAAACTAAACGAGAAAGCTAACTAAAACTATTGCTGTATCAGACAGTCAATATGTCGTATTCAGTAAACTGGATATGCCGTATCGATGTTTAATGTTGAATACGCCGTATTCAAAGGAAATGGATACGCCGTATTCAATAAATAACAGTAGACAGTAGAAAAATAAAACTAGATTTATACTAAAAAAATTATACCAAAAATACCAATAAAAACAAGAAATTAAACAATCGCACTCCCTGGCAGCGGCGTCAAAAACTTGATGTGTCGTTGTGTAGGTGTTATTTATGTATAAAGTTTTAAATTTTATTTTATGCCGACTTTACCTAAAACAACACTTTAACGGGCAGTGTACCCGATCAGATGTAGCTTAGTTGGTAAGTAGGGTGTCGATCACTGAGAGTGGAAGTTAACTCTTAATTCTACTGGTATTTTGTTTACCTAGGTTTAGTACTAATCTAGCCTAATTATTCTAATAAAATCTAATTAAACCTAAACTAATGCAAAGAGGGGGGTTTTAGCCTGAGAGACTGACACGAGTTTTATTCTAATTATCCTAAGGTAATGACAAATAACGTACACAAGTGATTAATAAAAGGTTGAGAAGCAATCAAACATATTAGCCAGTCAAATCTAATAATATGCCATGATTTTCTATTCGTGCAATGATTGTATTAATTCATTGGTGGTATATCATTCCAAAGTTAGGTGGATCTTCTCCCTAGAATAGAGGTTTGTCGTTAGTTAATCCTGTCACAATTAACCTAAACCCGCATAAAGCTCACACTGTTGATTATAATTTATCTAGGAAACTATATTTATATGTTTCTATCCTGAACTCTTAGCCTACGCCCAAACAACACCAAAGTTGCAGCGCATTAAATATGTAGGACTAGATCCAGTTGAATGATAGGAAAAACACATAATTAACTACATAAATAGGTATGAAGAGATAAACATAATCAACATGCAACGAATAAAGAAAAAACTATATAATGTCAAATCAAAACATTATATTATCCTAAACATGGCAAATACCTAGAGGTATTAGCCGATAGTCATTGAAACAATACACGAAATCATAGATGAACGATTAAACATAATGCTAACTGAACGCGTATAGTGGAGTGTAGAGATTATAAGAGTTTTCCCATAGCTTGAACCCGCTTTGCAAAACCTTTTACTCCTCTTCTTTTCTTTGTCGCACACTGTGCTCGAATGAATGTTATTCCCCTAGGAAAAATTTGTGTATTTATAAAAGAAAGGGACGAAAACCCTTTGTTTCTTTTCTTCTGCTCCACGACAAAGCCATAAGGCCCAACATCATATTCATTCCTTTTGTTCACTAGTCCAACCCATCATGGTTTTCCTTGTTTTTTTTCTTTCGTGGGTCATAGCCCAAAATCAACAAGAAACTAATAATCATTCTAATTAAGCTAAGCCCAACCATAAGTTTGTTGTTCCAACAGAATTATACACTAGGTAAATTCATATTTTCGTGTATTTCATCACAAAAAAATCAGGATATCTTTATTCTCTTTACGTGGCCTTTTGAATCACCTAAAACGGAGTTCGAATGAAGAAGTTATGACCAAAACATTACGACGTATTCAAATCTTTCATTCTTTGATATTTTATTTTAATTCATCGTTTAAGCTCGAAAATGTGTGGCTTTTCACCATATGCTCGATATTTATTGAAATAATAAATATAATCAATTAAGTATTAATTCTTATATAAAAGAATGTAAAACAAGCAATAAAGACGGGATAAATGATGCTATAAAATAGACGTTATTTGATGTCATCAAATGATAACATCAAATAACATTTTATAGCATCATTTATCCCATGTTATTAACCCATTTTATATAGTTATTGCAAAGAATTATTACTTAATCGTTTATATTTGAGAATTGCAGTAATCATGGAGTAATTGGTGAAAGTTAGCAAAAGGCGCGCATTCTGGAGCTTAAATGAAGATATTTTGAAGATTACTATTTTGAAGATCAATACGTTGTATCCATCAAGGAAGATACGGCGTATCCATGCCCGCACTCACCAAAGAACACCGAAGAATAAAGCTCAATACGCCGTATTCAAAGAGACTCAATACGCCGTATTCAAAATATAGTATGTGAATATTCTGGAAGATATCAAGCGTGGTCCCTACTCCAAGAAATCCCCAATACGTCGTATCCAATCCTTGGATATGCCGTATCAAATCGACTTCCAGACCTTATAAATAGAAAACTCAAAAACGAGTTTTAAGTGTGCTAAATCATATTCTCGATACCTAAACCATAAAAGTCAATTTTTAGAGGATAAAAAGAGCAGAAGAGGTCGAGCAACGTTATCAATTCCATAGGAGACATCATGTAATTCC
>BQNB010145029.1:0-12551 GCA_026074375.1 Tanacetum coccineum
TTTTATGATTTTGGAACATAATAGACTTATCCTTACTCGTTGGGATAGAATTAAGAAAATTAGCAAATTTCTTCACCGTCCAAGTTTCTAATGGTCATGAGATATAGCAAAGGACATAATTATTGTAAGTACCTAGAACCAAGCCGACAGAAATTTCGTACCAACAATGTTTATCCTTCTAAGTGACATCGTCCCATCTATCTTAGACGTTAAGTACCCTATTGAGCTAGTTAACGGAAGGCTAATAGGATCCGATACTGTGCTTAGAGGTTGTACGTTAGGATTGTTAGGTCACCCATTTAATACTGATCTAATGCCAGTAGAACTTGATAGTTTTGATGTCATCATCGGCATGGATTGGTTCGCAAACCATCATGAGGTGATCGTGTGTAATGAAAAGATTGTGCGAATTCCCTTTGGAGATGAAGTTTTGATAGTCCAGGGTGGTAAACGTGGCAAAGGAGAGAAGTCAAACATGTACTAAGACTCATAAATATATTAAGATAGGTTGTCCAATTTTTCTAGCATAAGTTACGAATAAGGAAACCGAAGACAAGTCGGAGGAGAAGTGACTTGAGGACGTGGCGACTGTACGGGACTTTCCGAAAGTCTTTCCAAAAGAATTTCCTGGATTGCCACCTATGTGACAAGTTGAATTTCAAATCGACTTGGTCCTAGGTGCTGTAGCTGTGGCACGCGCCCCGTATAGATTAGCACCGTCAGAACTATAAGAATTGTCTACTCAGCTGCAAGAACTTTATGACAAGGGATTTATAAGACCAAGTTCCTCACCCTGGGGAGCCCCGGTCTTGTTGGCAAAAAGAAATATGGATCTTTTCGGATGTGTATCGATTACCGTGAGCTGAAAAAGCTAACTGTGAAGAATCAATATTGTAGGTCCTTGTTTTGGATCTATATAGCCTTTGTAAGACAATAGCTAACTTGAATAAATCCAAATCAACTATGTGAGAGACACTGACTATGAATACCAAGTGTTAATGCGGAATCTTAACACAAGTATTAAGAAGAACACAATATAATACTAACTTTGCTATTGATTTCTATTAAGCTTCAATGCTACTATTTGTTATATAAAACTCTATGTCGTAGGGTTCCTTTTATACACCAAGGAAACCCTAAAAGGCTATACAAAACGTGTGAAAGGATAATGCATATCCTTTCCTAAGATATCTCCTAAAATATCTCTAAGATAACTATTATCACTATTCTGTTACATAAACAGACTTAACTAAATACCACCAGTACTAACTATAGTACTGCCACTCTACCAGTACTAACTATAGTACTGCCAGACTTAACTTAGTACTGCCAGAACTAACTAATACTACCAGACTTAACTGTTATACTACCAGTATTAAGTCTTTTACAATATATTTCCCAACAGGTTATTCAAAAACAAGCATGATGAAGAGAACACGGTCATCCGAAACAAGGCTCGTCTAGTTGTAAGAGGGTATCGCCAAGAGTAAGGAATAGATTTCGAAGAATCCTTCACTCCGATTGCTAGAATGGAAGCTATCAGGATATTTTTGGCATATGTTGCACACAAATCGTTCATTGTGTTTCAAATGGTCGTGAAAACTACATTCTTGCATGGTACGCTAAAAGAAGACGTGTACATGTGTCAACATGAAGGTTTCATCAATGCTGATCATCCAAGCCATGTCTACAAGTTAAAGAAGGCACTATATGGGTTAAAGCAAGCACCAAGGGCATGGTAGGATGAAGTGTCAACGTTTCTTCTACAGAATCACTTCTTCAAAGGCACCATTGATCCAACGTTGTTTATAAGGCGCTTCGACGATGACATCTTAGTGGTACAGGTCTATGTTGATGATATTATCTTTGGTTCTACACACCCTAGGTTTACCCAACTATTTTCTGGCCTCATGAAAAACCACTTCGAAATGTAGATGATGGGGGAAATGACGTTTTTCCTTGGTTTACAAGTTAACCAATTCCCCTATGGCATCTTCATAAACCAGTCCAACTACGTGTTAGAAATCCTTAGAAAATATAGAATGGAATCATGTGATCCTATTGGTACTCCAATGGAGATCAAAGACAAGCTTGACCTTGATCAAAATGGGTCTCCAGTCGATGAAACGAAATATCGTAGCATGATTGGTGCCCTAATGTATCTTACGTCTAGTAGACCAAACATTGTACATGCTACTTGTTTATGTGCTTGGTACCAGGCTAAGCCAACCAAGAAGCACCTCAAAGAGGTTAAAATGATCTTTCGTTATCTCTGGGGAACCGTCAATGTAGGACTGTGGTATACGAAGGATTCTGGTTTTGAACTAACCGGATTTTCAGATGACACCTTCAAGAGTACTTCCGGTGGACCTCGATTCTTAGGTGAAAAGCTGGTTAGCTGGTCCTCAAAGAAACAAGACTGTATGACGCTGTCAACCGGGGAAGCAGAATATGTGTCTCTATCCGCTTGTTGTGCCCAAGTCCTTTGGATGCGGACACAGTTAACGGATTATGGCTATCACTTCAACAAGATTCCAATCTATTGTGATTCGAAATCAGCCATAACCATATCCTACAACCCGGTCCAACACTCGAGAATAAAACACATCGCTGTCCGCTACCATTTCATAGAAGGAACATGTGGAAAAGGGTACGATTGAACTGTCTTTTGTCAAGACGGATTACCAACTAGCTGACCTCTTCACCAAAGCTCTTCCTGTGGATCGATTCAACTATTTGGTTCATCGCCTTGGTATACGCAACTTGTCTCCTCGGGAACTTAAACGTCTTGCAAAATCATAGTAATTCTTTGTATATATTTTATTAGAAAAACAAAATATAAAAATATAAAACCTATAAAAGCAAAATACAAAATCAAAAAATTTCAAAATTTAAAAATAATCTTCTCCAACATGTCTCTTGACAATCGATAACATTTGAGCACCTAGAAATGTTGATTAATATTAACACGGGTGAATAAATGAAGTTCGAGCGAGAGTTTCAAATCTATTTAAAACATGTCCCCCTTCAAATTTTTCTCTACGACTTCTAAGTAAATGTCAGCTTAGAACTCGGACTTCAAAGAAAGGAAAATGTTCATTTATGTCCATTTATCCTACACAACGGGAAGTTCATATCTTCTCGGTCTTGAGCAATGTCATATAAAAATTCAAAGTTTTGAATGCTCAAGAGAAGCACTAAGTGAAAAAATTTTGGGAAAAAAAAAAAAAAAAATAATTAATAAGATACATATACCAATCATTTCTAGTTGGGCATAATTTTAAGATATTTTAAAAAAAGAAAAATTTCAAATACTTCAAAAATTATGTGCTCAAGCAAAATATCTCCCACTCCAAGTGTTCAATCTAATCTGCTTTCAAGGGAGTATAATCATGATAGTTCATTCTCATTCACTCCGGTTCTCCACCAAGACATAGTTTAGACTCACTTTGAATTCCGTACATTAGCTTGGTTTTTAATTCACATTCAATGTAAAAAATGTAACCACAAATGCAATTTTTGATGGGAGAATATTGTGATTAAAAATTGTGGAATCAATACGGATTAATAATGGATACGATCTTCAATCTATAAGTGCGTTCCTAAACTTCGCATGTGGAAATCTCTTTCATAATATAGTGCATATGTGTAGGGGGAGCTTTTTGGTAACTCTAGAAACACTCAATGTGTCTTAAATGATTTCTCAGACACGTTGATTGATTTTTTATAAAATAGTTTTATGGATCTTCATGGCAATACCCCAAAGACTGACTAACTGTTGTTTCTCAAGGAGTCATAAGGCGGTTAAGGTTAGGTATATTCATTCATGATCCAGCCAGAACAAGATGGTGGATCTTACCCAAGAACACTCCATTAGATAGAGTAGAAGTCCTAGGTATGATCGAAAAAGGAGTAAAGTGAGAATAAGGGAATAATGCCGACTGAGATAGAGCTAGTACTGGAACAAACTCAACAAGGTACTAGTCATAAAGTCTCGGTAAGCACTAAAGTGGGTTTTCAGAATGAAAAAGATTGTAAAGATAAGGTAGAAAAGAAGAAGCCCTCCATACAACCCTAGGCAGAAACCGGGTCAATACATAATCTAACCGGTAATACAGCGAAAGATTGATTATGATATTAAAGACTGACTCATGGACCCAGTGATGCCCATGCACAACCCTCCTAAACCACTTAGAATCTCTCAAAAGATTTTCTGTTTCATTGTCTCACATAGGATCAAACCAAGACGTTGCTATCGAGACTAGACTCTTTTCAATATCAACGATCTTCGAATTAGAAAGCCGATAGCCAACGGTATGAGGCTCTCAAAAACTCACTAGGACACAAATCCTAATATAAAAAAATGTCCGTACATCATTATACAACATTTGGTATCAAAGAGTCCTACGCATTATCCTTGTGGTAATTGCCAAAACATTCAGAGTGATACTCTTTAAGTATCACTGTGATGAATGGACATCCTTCCAAAGTCAAACATTAAACACTCTGACGAGTAACGCTTTGCGAGATTCTTATGAATCAAGCTTGTGTCACCTGATATCGATTTTGGGTCCGTATATGAATTGATGACTCATTCGGAAAGATAGTAACATAATGATTCACTCTACCGTGTTTGTCTGCATTAAGAAGCTCATAGGCAGTTGCGAAACCCTAACAAGAGATTCTTTGAATTCAACCTGATCACATGCAAATATTTAATACTATTAACGAGGAACCAAGGTTCTATAACCTTATTCGACTGAAGTAACAAAGACACTTTCCATCCATGTATGTTTATCACCTATCTATACTTGCAGGTTTTCATCTATGTAGCATAGCTTCTATTCCATGTCGAGTCAAGATCAAAGTACCACCATGATCATCGACAAAGATAAAATACATGATGAAAGCTCAAGCACATGTGTCAAAGTCTTCCGCAATCTCTGATGTACAACACTCCCTAAAAGGGAACATTTTTGACAAGATTGCCGAATAATAACACAGAATATCTCATAAGTAGATTCAAGTACTGCTCCCTTTCATGTATGTGGTAACAAGTAATCATGTTTAAAGAAAATGAGGAGATGTTAGGCAAGCATTCAAAACCTTGAGCATGAGGGTGGAGACACAAATCGGTAAGGCGACATAAAGATTCAAAGTGATACAGATTTAGAGATCTCATTGTAGTTCAAGACAAATCAATGCCAAAGACCACGATATTCAGTATTTTGGTCAAAGTAAACAAGTTAAAGATCAAGATCTATGGATCAAAAGCATGCAAAAAGGAACATTAAAGAATTCCAAAGAACTACAAGGTCTAAGACCAAAGAATGAACAAAAGTTAAGCACTTATCACAATGACCACCCATAAGGGTGGAGATTGTTAGATCCTAGTTTTATGTGAGGTGATAGTGTCTTTAAGACTCCCGAACATTATGTTGTTAGCCTCGAAATATTGAAAGCCGAACAGGAATTCCGGTCAATATCGTTACAGTCTCGTTCATTTAATTAGTTAATGTTGTAATAGTATAATATCGGGAATCGGGCTCGATAGTTAATCTAATACTGTATATGTTTCGGGTTTAATTCCCAGCCAAACCCGAGCCCAGGGGTCCTAGTACAAATATCCTTAACGTCACTTAATGTTCGGTATATAAACTTTTTCTATTTAGAAAAAATTCGTTGTTCTTTTTACTAATAATTTTCCTTTCCTAAACTCTCCATCTCTCTCTCTCCTCTTCTTTCTCTCTCTACAGAAATAACTCACTCTCATTCTCTTTTCTTCTAGATCAAAATTCGTGTATGGATATATATTTTATAAAGTGTTAACGGAATCATACAATTGCATCAGAAGCAAGGTGCAAGTGGTGATTCGTCGTCTAATTTTGTGTGGCTTAAATAAGCTCAAATCGTGGCTTATTTTATGAAAAAAAAACCCACTAGGCTCAATTTTTTTTGGGTCAATGGTTTTGTTAATCTTGAACTTCTCTTGTTCTACACATCAAAGAGGCTAGGTGTATCATTTTGTGTGTTATACAAGACTCCAAATCAAAAAATAAGCTTTAAAAGGTGGTGTATCATTCATGTAGAGTTCTTCATTTGTGACGATCCCAAGAAGAAATACATAGTTATAGGAAGTTTAAACTTCATATAACTTCTAGTATGGTCCCATAGTTACGCAAATCCGTTCTAGTTTCTTGTGGAGTTTGCATATTATAGCATTGTTCTAGTGGCGAGTTGACAGGATAAGGACAAGATCCTTGATTTAAGGAATAGTGTCACGTCGGTTTGACTTTGTCAAAGGCGAGTTGAGTATAATATAATATTTATAGCCGGAAGGTTTGCCAATCTTGTGGCGAGTTGCCTTTTAGGTGGCGAGTTGATCAGTACAACAAACGCGACTTGATTATAATATTGAGCAAATTCAAAACGTTTACAAATACCAAATTTGAAAATAGACGGCGAGTTGCTTCTAGTTTTAATGTGACGGCGAGTTAATAATTCCAACGACAGGGCGAGTTGCACCTTTTATTCACGCGAGTTAAGGATTTCTAGGCAAGGAGTACTAGTAAAAATTGCGTTTGGGCCTCATATTTTAATTGGCAGTCGAGTTGACTAGGTTCACTCTGTTTGCTTATTTAATTAGAGCGGCGAGTTGTCAAACTTCGCAGCTGTTTGAGTTTAATCCAGACGACACCCTTTTTAGCGACACTTTTTTTACGGAAAAAGTTGAGTAATATGTAATTTTTTATATAGCCTTTCTAACTTATTTTTACATCAAATTCAAATTTTGGTAATAGGGTAAAAAAAATTTCGGTCGACACCTTTTTAGCGACACTTTTTGGCGGGAAAAATTAAGTAAAATATAATTTTTTCTATAGCCTTTTTAGCTTATTTTTACACCAAATTTAGATTTTGGTAATAAGGTAAAATTTATTTTTTTCATAATCCAACTGCGCCGAATTCCAAACAAATCATCAAACCATAAGCCAAAACCAAAACCATCAACAAGGACTTAAACTGCATTAATCATACAAGAAACAAACCTCAACAACAATCGATTATTCATTCACGGTTTTCTATTGATTTTGTAAAATCCCGTTAAATCATTTATCGGTTTTAATCATAGACGTGTAAAATCCCGTGAACGAGAATTGCATACATAACCACAACAACATCAATCACATCATATCCACTTAAGATCCAACAACTTTCACACTTCATAGTTAATATCCATTCATTCATCATGTCTACTCAATCAGTACATCCTCAACAGATAGTCAAATGCACAATAATATCATGGCAGCTGGTTCGAAAGATCGTCCACCAATGCTTGGACCAGGAAGATATTCACAGTGGAGATCACGTTTTCTACGATACATTGACACGAAAAATAATGGTGAGGGACTGAAAAAAATGCATACTTGATGGTCCCTACGTGCCAACTAGTGTACAAATTCAAGCTGTTGCTGCAGCGGAAGGTCGTCCTGCAGTTCAACAACATACAGCAATTGAAACAGTATTGAACATGACTCCAGAGAACAAAGAACATTTTCTGTCTGAAAAGGAAGCAATTTTCTTGCTTTTAACTGGCATTGGAGATGAAATCTATTCCACTGTTGATGCGTGTCACACAGCGAATGAGATGTGGATAGCCATTGAAAGGCTACAGCAGGGGGAATCATTGAACGTACAAGATGTAAAGACCAATTTGTTCTGGGAATTTAGAAAGTTTACTTCTCGAGATGGAGAATCCATGGAGTCTTATTACTCACGGTTTTATAAACTGATGAATGAATTGACTAGGAACACCAGAAGTGTGTCGCACTTAAAAGAAAGTGCAGCGTACATCGCATTTAACTTTTTTATTTTTTTTTTTCAAAAATTCAAAATACTAGCGCGGTAAAAAAATTTTGAAAAGTGTGCCGCACACAAACATATGTGCGGCGGTTTTATTATGACAGAAAACATATTTTTGTTATTATATATTTTTTTGTATCACAATTTATTAGTTAAGAACACATATATAATCGCATAAACAAACAAAGGCAAACACACACAACCAACTAAACAAAAGGAAATACAAAACTCTTTTTTTTAAGATTTTATAAAAAAATTAACTTTTTATTTATTTTATATATGGTCATACTTATAAATACACAAGCAAGCAACAAGCAAACATAAAATAAAACACATAACACATAACAGATAAACAGTTATACAAACACACATACAAGAACATTATTAAAAAAATAAAACTTCTTTTTAGATTTTTATAGTTTTTAACACTCTTACATAATAATGAAAACAAACACACATAAACAAGCAAACTAAGACGCATAAACAAATAAAAACATTTAAAAATTATTCACATAACATAAAAAAATGCATATGATTTATTTTTATACAAAACTGACTCTTTTTGTTATTGCAGGTGCAATGTACGGCGCACAAAATTAATTGTGCGGCGTACTTACTGTAAAATTTCCGAAAATTATATTTTTCACAGATGAAATGCAAGAACTATAAACAAACTAACAAAACACATGTTTATTATATCAACAGGAACATGTCAGAAAACAAAATAGGCAAAAAAAATTAAAAATAAAATCTTTTTGGTTTTTTTTTGAATGACAACTAAATATTCACAAATATACGAGGCATATAATCAGATAAAACGGAATTTCAAATGATTATAAAGCCTAAGCTAACAGTTCGGGGTTTTGTTTGGGTTTTAGTTTTGGTTTTAAATCAGATTTTACTGGTGGAAATTTTGCAGAAAGTGCGGCGTACTTGGGTAAAGTATGGCGTACCTTCTGGGTTTTTAGGAAAACTGGCGCACAAATACAATGTGCGGCGAACTTCCTGAAGAAAAAAATGATTTTTTTTGTTCAATTTGCCAGAAAACTGTACGGCGAGTTTATAAGTTTTGAGATTTCAAGGGATTTAGAACACGAAACACACGTAAGATGCACAAGAACAAGCAAACAATCTGCAAACAACTAAACAAATCCTCGACAATGGCGCCAAAAACTTGATGTGTGTTTTTACAAGCTTTAAATTTATAATAACTAGAGATACCGATTTTTACTAAAAACACAACATTTGGGCAAGTATACCCTATTCGAGTGTAATATAGTATTAGGTAAGTCCAGGTCGTTCCACGGGATTTGTAGCAATTCACAGATTGTTTATCAAGTAACAAAGCTAATTGATTGTCACGGATCAAATAGCCAAAACGTGTGTATAAAGCAAGGAACAAGACATGATCCACATAACATAATAGGTAGAGATAGAGCAAAACTTTATATAAACAAAGCATACAAGTCATATATGATGGGTAATCATAATAACAAGCATATCTACTAATGATAACATAGAATCCTTTCAGCCTATATACTACATCATCACGAGTGCATTATGAATGGTTTATATCAAATATGCATGTATATGAATTCCTCCCAACCCGGTCGGTCAACATAAGGAAGGGTCTTAAACATTAGTCCACTTGGGTTGTTTATCAATTTACCATACAATTCTCACAAGTATGATATTGACACGTCATAGACAAACGGTTCAAAATACATCAAGACAATTAACCCTTTCGGCTTATTTCAATTTCAATAATATACCAAAAGATAAACAAGGATAAGCAAGATAACATCGAATTCATAAACATGTATATTCATAAGTCATAGCAAAATCATCCAAATATCATATAATGTTTCACATATGAGAACAAAGTACCATTACCAATATTTTGACTAACAACAACCACCAATCTAAAACTAACAATTCCATGATCAACCAACAACCAAATGCTACTGAGATAACCGAAAATATGTCACCTAACTTCTAGAAATTCAACAACGTATCACCAAATGGAGTGTTTGGTAACAAGGTTTATGGTGATGATCTTAAGAGAATTTGGTGTGAATCCTCTAAGAATCAAAGTAAGAAGTGTTTAGATTCTGGAAATGGATGATATGTAGGCTAGATATGGTGTTAGAACTTTGGAAATTCATGGCTATAGTAGTGGTTTGCGGTGGTAGTATGGTTGTAAGTGGCGGATTAAAGGGGTGTTTGGATCATTGGATCCAAGGATCCTTACCACTCCTTCCTCTTCTCTAAAGGATTTAGAGATTATTTGTGTAAGATTTATGAAGATTGTATGAGAGATATATCAAATGGAAGAGCCAAGGAGGGTATTTATAGGCTTTTCGGGGGCCAAAGTGCGCCGCACACACATATTTATGCGCTGTACTTAAGGAGTTAATGCACACTTCATTTAATTGCCTTTAATTCTCACCACCGCATCAAAAGTGCGCCGTACTTTGGGTAAAACCGCCACACTTTGGGTGTTAAAAAACTCTTTAGTTTTGGTGAAAAAGTGCGCTGCACTTTCTGTAAGTACGGCGTACTTTTGGTCATTTTTAGCAGTTGGCCTTTTGTATGGTAGTAGATAATTGAATTTTGCTCGTGTGGCCGCTTAAACCAACTAAAACGGAGTTCGTATGACCGAGTTATGATCAAAACAGTGAACAGGTGTCGGGAAGCATTCAACTTGAGTCTTTTCTTCGTTTAAGCTTCATTTCTTCGTGTTTTCTTCTGTTTTCTTCCACGACACATCCTAAGAACCTACAATAGCAAATATACTCTATTCTATACCAAAAGTTCTTATAATTAACCAAATTAGATATATAAAAGCATTGATAACGCGTATAGAAACATGTATAATTTGAGCGTTATCAGTAACTTTAAAAACTCTTAATGTCTCATAAATGATTTCTCAGACATGTTGATTGATTTTTTCAAATGGTTTTATGGATCTTTATGGGAATACCCTAAGACCGACCAACTATTGTATCTCAAGGAGTTATAAGGAGATTAAGGTTAAGAATATTCGTTCCATGATCCAGCCAGAACCGGAGGGATCTACCCAGGAACACTCCATTAGATAGAGTAGAAGTCCTAGGTATGATTGAAAAAAGGAGTAAAGTGAGATCGGGAAGAATGTTATCCAAGGCTTGAGTTATCACCAGAACAATCCCAACAAGTTTATAATGAGGACGCATTGGTTTAACATTGAAGGGGTTCAAGAATTAAAAAGAATTGTAAGGATAAAGGGTGAAAAGAAAGAAGCCATCTACACAACCTTAGGCAGAAACCGGATCAATACATAATCTATCGGTAATCACAAAGATGATTATGATATTAAAGTTAAGTCATCATGGACCTAGTAATCCAAGGCACAACCCATCCCAGCTACTCAAGCTTCTCTTAAAAGAATTTTGTTTCATTTCTCACAAAGATCAACACGTTTCTATCGGCTTTCTCATTCGGAGATCGTTGTATTGAAAAGGTGGTAGTCTGCTCTAGCCTCCAATTACCAAATAAAAAATGTGCACTTATAGAGTCTAGAGCCAACGAGATCCATCAAAAATCTTACTAGGACACAAATTCCAATATACAAAATGTCGTACATCATTATACAACATTTGGTATCAAAGAAGTCCTACGCATTATCCTTATGGTAATTGCCAGAACATTTAGAGTGGATAACTCTTTGAGAGGATTCACAATGAATGAATAAATCCTTTTCCAGAGACATCATCAAACAGCTCTGTGGTAGGTGACTTGCGAGATTCTATATGAATCAAGCTTGTATCAACTGGATATTGATTTGGTCCTGTAAATGAATTGACAGTCTAATCAGAAAGATAGTAACTATCTGATTCACTCTTACCGTGTTGTCTGCTTTAAGACGCTCCGGTAATGAGAACGGCTAGTGCAGCTGTGAAACCATGTCAAGGAGATTCTTTTAAATTCAAATTGTCAAACGTAACGATAATCGTTTTCACAGCCTCCCCGGCAGCGGCGCCAAAAATTGATTCGTCAATAATATATATATATATATAATATATAAGCAAACACTCAACCAATTACCTTTGACCAAGGCAAGAAGTCAAAATTCACTAAATAAAATATATATGAAACCGGAAGTATGAGTTCCCGGGTCGTTTATCCCCAACGAGGCTGGACTGGAGAATCGATACAGTCGGAAGATTGGAGTTTGAATGAGAGAAATGATTTGAGAGTGTGGAAAGCTAAGTTAAACAATAACAAACAAAAACGATTAAGTAAAACCTAAAAATTATGAAATTAAGCTAAAAAAAACGAGAGCACGAATCCCGAACAAGGGGTCCAAAACCTAAAATCTTCAAAATTAACCCTAAAAAGAAATTTTTACTTCTAAACTACTCTAGGGGACTAATAACGAAGAATGAAAAAGACTAGACTGAAAACGGAGGTCGTTTGCCCCAAAAACGAGTCAAGACAAAATCCGTACCCGAACCCCGTTCTTTAAAAATCAAAAGATTGAAAAATTAACCCTACGAAAGTTTTTCTATTTTTCCTACGTAGTATATGACTAAAGAAAATTTTCTAAAAAAGAAAAATATTTTTTTGATAATTTTTATATTTTTTATGAATTTTCTAAACTTTTAACTAAATTAAATTATAAAAAATACTAAACTATTTTTAAAAATTCT